>OX243819.1:35166838-35190692 GCA_945859605.1 Lumbricus rubellus
AAAATATAACTGGGTCAGTGACTACAAACCCTAATAGAATAGAGTATAATTGCGATGAAGTCATGAGGCGTACGTGCATGTAAGAACAAAGCAAATCAGCCTGGAACGCTTTATAGCCCAATTCCCCTATAGCCTCGTCTGAAAAACAAAACAAATGTCTGCAGGTGCATTATTACTCTATTGTACAGGGTGGGCCATAAAAAAGACCCCCCCTAAGATTTTTGTCAATATCTTGACCAAAAGTAAGAATTTTGAAATGAAATTTTACAGTCTTAAAGACAATTCATATTTACACCAGATGGCCAAATTTCATTAAAATATTTCAAACAGAACAAACGTTATACCACTTTTAGTGAAGCCACCCACCGTTTTTTGACGATTCAAAAACGCGACGCAACAAAGAGTTTAAAAACTCAATTCAATTATTCCGGCCAATATCTTGGCCAGAAGTAGGAATATCGAACTGAAATTTTACAGCCCTGAAGACAAATCATATCTACACACGATGGCCGGATTTCATCAAAATATTTCAAACACAACAAAAGTTATGGCACTTTTAGGGAGGCCACCCCCATTTTTTGACGATTCAAAGACGTAACGCATCAAAAACTCGATTTTATTAAGTCTCATCACAAATAATTGTTATCAAATAGACTTCATATTGCCAGATGATCATTATTATTACTATTTAAAAAAGAAATAGAGTACCAGCGTAGCTGCACGTCACTGAGAAGTCACTTAGCAAGAGGACGCTCAAATTGATAAATAAGGAATTTGTCAGATTAATCAGGGGTCCATCAAGAACTTTGCAAGGAGACTCAAAAGAAGTTTTGACACTGGTATTGGGCACATTGAACACAAGTTGTGAAGCACTACCAAGTTCATTTGACAACAGTTATTTGAGAGGAGACTTAATAAAATCGTGTTTCTGCGACTTTTTGTTGCGTTTCGTTTTTGAATCGTCAAAAACGGTGGGTGGTCCCGCTAAAAGTGGTATAACTTGTGTTGTGTTTGAAATATTTTGATGAAATTTGGTCATCTGGTGTAAATATGAGTTGCCTTTAAGCCTGTAAAAATTTCATTTTGAAATTCGTACTTTTGGTGAAGATATTGGCAAAAAACCTAATTTTTTGGCGTTTCGTTTTTGAATCGTCAAAAAACGGGGGGTGGCCTCACTAAAACTGATATAACTTTTGTTCTGTTTGATATATTTAGATGAAATCTGGCCATCATGTGTAAATATGAATTGCCTTTAAGACTGTAAAATTTCATTTCAAAATTCAAACATCTGGCCAAAATATTGGCAAAAAACCTAGAAGGGGTCTTTTTTTTGCCCACCCTGTATAATTATTATACAGTGTAACACAATGCCGTTTTTTTTTTAGTGTAAGTAGGCCTACGTGTTGTTGAGTGTGCGCGCAGATAGATCTATGTGTGTGTCTGTGTAGATGTGTGTGTGTGTGTCTGTGTTTGGGTGCGTGTGTGTCTGTGTAGTTATGTGTGCGTATGCGTGTATGTGCGCACGCATACGCGTGTGTTTGCGCGTAGGTGTTTGCGTGTATGTGTGTTTATGTGCGTGTGTTCCACGCATCACCGTCACCAGCTTATATCATTCAGCTCCTATAGGCCTATATATCACACGTGACATGCATCAATTTTTTAAAAAGTATTTCCGTTCATCCTTTTATTTATCGATCCATTAATAAACGTCCATCCATTACAGAGAATTCAATTTATTTAGCGCACGATGATGGTCGTCGGACAGACGGACGGACGGATGGACGGATGGAAAGCTCGATAGACTGATGGGTTATAATTCATAGGGGAACTTGGTCCAATGTAAGACGCATCGGTCAATGGACGTGTAGTGTGGCTTATAATTCACGCACTGTCTATTTAACCCATTAGTGCCCAAAGTGGTAAAACCCAACAAATGAAGTCGTGGTTTCAGTAATCTCATCAACTTGGTGCAGTAACATGGCTGATAACTTATTTATTTATTCGTGCTACATTATCAGTACTTTCCATACTGTCCGTTTTAAAGGACGTCGGGCACTAGCCCAGTGCTTAGGTTGCCATTGAGAATTAAGCCTTCTTCTTATTTCATACAATGCTTGGTGAATGTTTTTGATGATTTGCAACATCTATTTACTTCATTAGCTAATTATCTTCATTTACCTAATGTCAAGTGCAGGGCACCAGCTTATTCACGAGCGTTTCATGTATTGTGATAGTACTTGTGGCTCTAAGGATAAAGGTTTCCATCACATTTCTCAGGCCTTGCAATGGCAGTTTGTGTTTCCTAGTACAATCGAATGATTGTTACCATCGCATTGTACATCAGGCTTACAGGACTGCAGCAGCACGTTGACCTTGGGTGGATGGTACGCCAAGCACTTGAGTACTGGATGGTACGCCATGACCCTTGTGTACACTTACATCTGTTGCCTTGAGTCAAACTTCTGCTGCCTTAGTAAACTTTGTAAGAGATACCAAGCTATGTCACACAGGTAGACTGATTGGACATCACAATTTCCGTTGCCTGATTCATAGCATGTTAGCATCGCACCTATCTTACGTATCAATACATCGCCCTTGCCTTGATTGTAGAGAAGGGACATGGAAGTTTGAAAAACAGACATGGCTTTCTTCTGGCTGTGTGACTATCCCTGCACACGACCCTCGTCCACCATCCTAAAAGTTCGTGCACTGAAGACTAACTATAATAGGCCTACTAGGATTATGTTCTATACAGGGTGGGCGCATCTTGAACCAAGTGCAAAACAAGGGAAATCAGAATTGAGCCAAAGCCTACGTCGGGAGGGGATGGTCGGCCGAGGAGAGGACGGACAGGGATTGAGTCCGGTCTCCTCTCGGGAGGGGGGGGGGTAAAAGTTTCTTACAACACAGCGATCACGCCAGCAAATAATCAGTATAGTGCGGCGTGATACTAGTTCTTTGCACCTGGCTGCTATGGGTTTCAAGGTAAATTGACCTGTGTACATGTTCCTCAAGTACAGGCTCCTTCATTACATGCCCCACCGTACCCAAACTCATGTCAGAAGTGCAAAAGTTTACAATATTCATGTCAAAATAGTGAGTCGCCAGTCTGAATAAACTGTAGGCTGATGCTTTCTTCATATTTCAAGTGATGCAACGACGGCGGTAATTGCTGGAACAATGGCGCATAGAGACTTACTGTAGGAAACGTCATCTCTGGGCTAGTGCCCGACGTCCGTTATAAAGGACGCTTACATTGCAATCGAAATTTCCTTTGGAAAACTTGCGGCAATTGGGATAATATTTTGTCCGGATATTGACCAATATGGCTACTACAAACAACATTTACACTTTCTCTAAATTCCTCCTCGTTCAATACCAAACATAAATATAATAGCTAAGGGTAGTGAGGATTTTAGACATGCTGCAATAGACACATTAGCACAAGCAATAAAAAATTTATAATCCACATAATCCGGCAATCAAAATAGTGGAATCTGTAGCCAATTGACCCACCAATTTAAAAAAATAGTGATGACTATATTATACAGTTAGCTCTAATTTTGGCAACGTGTTTTCTGAGCGTCCTTTATAACGGACGTCGGGCACTAATGGGTTAAGGTGATCTATATATATATATATATATATATATATATATATATATATATATATAATTTTATATGTGTGTATATATATACACTGTATAGTGTACACTGTGTATATACGCAGAGGGATTGTTGTTCCTAATGCAGACCGATGACCCTAACACCGTCCCCAGATATATACGCACTTTGATCGATCGGTGACCGTCATACGTTGAGACAGAAAGACAGAAAGAGACAGACAGACAGACAGACAGACAGACAGCCAGACAGACAGGCCATATAAATAGTCAAGAAGACCATATGAGCAGAAAGACGGGAGACACAAGACATGCAGACATTTTAGTCTGTAACAGTTGTTCTGTATTGCAGACAGACAGAGACAGCGAGATGGACACATACATAGACAGATATATAATGGATTAGAGTTTTAAAAGAGACCGAAACAGACAGAGAGAGACATCCAGATAAAGGAAGAGAGTAGGAGACAGAGAAGGATAGAGACATATAATAAGAGAGAACTATGGATAGACATGTGCACCGTTGCAGAGGTAGACTTTAGCTCCGTAATAAACGTTATTGATGCATTGCATTGACAGCAGAATACATTCGTGCGCGAACAAACGCGCATAAAATCGCATGGCATAACATAACTGAAAACTAGTGAAGCGCGTCTTCAAAGAGGAGTATCTCTCTCCCGACCAAGCAAGCATAACCACATTCAGTAAGAATAGACTTGAAACGTTTGCGGGACAGGAAGGAGAAAGGTCTATACTTGACTATAATAATTAATTATATCAGCTAATGTAGTGCTACATGTATATGGGAATGATTGTTAAAGGCTGCATGATTGACGAAAGCAAAGCTTCAGCGCTGAGTTGCAGAAAAATTAGATCGATGGACAAAACGTATCAAAACCAGGCCGTAATGTAAGTAGACCTAAGGGCTACGCCTCAGACTTTCTAAGTCAGCCTGAAACTGTCCCTATAAAACCAGGATAAAGATCGAGGGCTCCGGAGGGAGGGGGTTAACCCGTAATAATTATATACTTTGGCTAAAAAAATAACGCTTGCTGCAGAAACATTGAAACAAGATTAGTAAAAAGCTGCAAATGACAGAAACGAGTGGAGGAGAAGCACAGTAACCGATGTGCAGACACTTAATTGGACTTAAGAACTGAGCCAAGATGAAATTCATGTCGGATGTCGTATAATTATGGCCATTCGAACGCAAAATACGCCTTCGTTGAACTCCTACATGTATAATATTTATAGCAGGGCCTTTTAAGTTTAACGTGCAGTTGTACACAAAATGTGCAGTTCTACATGGACTTCTGCAGTTGTATAGAAGCACTTCTGTACAGTTAAAACTAGCAAGTTGTAAGTAATTTACCATGTAGGATGGGAAAGGAAAGACGGGGTTGTGCAGTTCTAAAAATTTATTTAAAAACAGCCCTGCAGCTATACCTGCGTGATTCTCTCACATCGTTCAACCTTCTAGGAAGCAAGTTCGCGTTTCTTGCTGCCTACAATTGATTTGAAAGTTTTCTACTGAAATTCATGAAATTTCTCAGAATCGCTTCTCATCAATTGTCACGAGTTTCCCTCCAGGGCACAGTCACGAACATTTTGAATGTCGGCAAGGTATAGCCTACAGCAGTAATCATGTTTTTGTGCGATAATTCCACGCATAAGCTTACTGCATATATCCTAGAATATTATAATTTATATTCACATAGATCTAATCGTATATAAGCAGTGCTGCCAAATAGACGTCAGGAACAGACGATGATAATATTATATATATAATTTATATATATATATATATATATAATTTAGATTTTGTGTGTGTGTGTGTGTGTGTGTGTGTGTGCGTGACATGTGTGGGTTTGTGGGCATGCAGGTGTGAACGTGCGTGTGTGCTTTCATGGCACCAGACAAAGTTAGTTAAACATAAAACGATGTTGTTGTTGATGACGATGATGATAACAATATTGATGATGATGACGACAACGAGGAGGACAATGATGACAATGACGACGATGATGATGATAATTGTAATGGTCATGATCATGACGATCATCATAATGATGATGACGACGACGAAGATGTTGATGATAAATGTTGTGTTGTTGGGTCTAATTTACTGATAGAATTAACTCATCATCGTCGTCATCGTTGTAGGCATCGGATTCAACGGATTAATTGCATGAAGAAGACGAAGATCTTAGTCGTTGTCGTCGTCGTCGTTGTCGTCTTTGTTGTTGTGTGGCAGACAAGATTACAGGACTCAGTGCACTAATCCCCGTCCGCTTCATCTTCGAAACGTCGCAACGATGCACAGTTCATTGAGTCAGAGACGAAGCCTGACGACTGCCACTGCAACCCCCGGTCTTCGCGTCCACCCTCACCCCCACCCCCACCGACGCCACTCGCACCGACCCATCTCCGCCCCTTTCCACGGAGCCACCGCCACGGACCTCGATCCGGACCAGGACGATGAGTTAAACGCCGTCTGCAGTGAGCAATCCCGTCTTCTGTCGAAGGGACACGACTCCCCGATCCACCGTCGGTCCGATCACGACTGGTCAACGACGCAGGGCACGAAGGCGGCGGTGACCTCGCTGCATGGGAAGGGACGGTCGCACCACCACGGGGGGTTGTCGTCCAGCTCTGGAAGTGTTGCCCCGAGGTCACCGAGTCCACTGGATAACTCGCTGCTCGGGTCTGCGTTCGGCGTGGAGGCGGCGCGTCGTCTCCAGGTTCCGCTGGAAAGGAAGGGCAGCTACGTCATCCAGCGCAGTTGCCATCGTTTGGAGCGAACGCCGAGCATCCCTGCGGTTCTCATCTCGCGGGTGAAGGAGAGGATCCACGAGAAGATGCTGCAGACGTCCAAGTGGCCGAACCTCGTTGCCCTCGTCCAGGAGAGGCGACAGAAGGCGGCCTCAGAGTACCTCCAGGCGCGGCAGACGATCGCCCGTCGCAGCTGGCAGGTCGGTCGGTCGGGCGGAGGAAGAGACATCGCCTGCTGCTGGGAGGAGATCCCCCTCGGGGAGGCCATCGCTCTGGCCGTCCCCGGGGAACACCGTCGTCGGATGCGCATGAAGTCCGACCCGGTCCCAGAGGCCGTTGCGTCCGTCGTGCGTCAGCGCCAGGACCGAGCGATGGGGGGAGAGGCAGCGGCGGCGAGGAAGTCCTCCTCCTTTCGTCGTCGTCGGTCCATCAGTGATGAGACCAACGTCACTCGGGGTGATTCATCCGAGGACGAAGAGGAGGAGGATGGGGAGTCAGACGGACGGAGCGGCGTGTCCGTGTCACCCTCAACATCCGGTGGTGGTGGAGGGATCATCTGCTCGAGGGAGGACTTCCAGGCGATCCTCAAGGACCACCGGAAGCGGGCGAGCGATCCGTTGAACCGGGCGGCGGAGTTCGTTCGGTCGCCGACGAGTGGTCGGTGGCTGGAGACGGGGTTCGGCGGTGGATGTGGCGGTGGTGGGAGCGAGGGAGGAGGAGGGATGGTGCACAGTCGGTCTGCGCAGTCCGTCATGCATGGTGGCCACTCATCATCGAGCGGCAATCAGAGAGAGTTCAATCTCAACTGTCACAGGAAGATCTCAATCTGCGTTGTCAAGGACAACGACAAACCGGTCGTCAGTATGACTTCACCGGCAGCGACGACCACCTGTCTGACGCTGACACACGCTGCCACCACCACCACCACCACCACCCCACCACCACCACCACCACTACCACCACCACCTCAGCTGGTGGCAACGGAAGTCACCGCCGTACAACTGGTAGACTTTGCTGAAACGCAGACGATAGCAAAGATCGCTGAACCGGTTTCGGTTTCGGCTGCGGAAGTGGCTGAGCCGGAAACGAGTTCTGGTAAGACGGATAAGACTGGAGGAGATGTATTTCCGACGGAGTTCGATCCGGAGATCCTTGGAGAGGCGATCCAGGTTCACCTTGAGCAGACGATCAGTCGAAAGATGAAGGAACGGAAGGACAAACAGTCGAGAAGAGGTTCTCGTGTTGTGGGGGAGGCAGAGGACGTTGGGGACCGACTACTCATTGGAACGGAGGAGGATGAAGGGGAGCCAGTGCATCACAAGACGAAGAAGAGACTGTCCTGCAAAGCGTCTGTCTGCCGTCACGAGCAACGACCACACGATGGCGAAAGCAACATCCTCCGATTGCTGTGTAGCTTCGTCAGGAAGCGTCCGGCTGAGAGGGCCAGCTGAACGGAATTGTCGCCACAACGCCCAAAGAAGTGGCCACAATACTCAAACTAATGGCCAAATTACCAAAAAATAGTGGCCACATTGCCCAAAAGTAGTGGCCGGAATACCCAAAGTAGTGACCACAATACTCACAGTGCATGGTGACCAAAATACACAAAAGCTGTGGCCACAATACCCAAACGAACGGACCGACATTTAGAACATTAATGTCCGCTATTAAGTGGGCGCTGAAGGTTGCCGTGGCACCCGGGTCCGTAGGTTTGAGGAACCGCAGTTATAACCATGTGCGTGAATTTCGTCAACCTGCGACTTTCTGCCTGCATGTCTCTGTATCCATGATTGTGACAATAGCAAATGAGATTCGTATTGCAGGTGGAGACAATTATTGAATAATCTGCTGCCAGATGGGTGCCTGCGAAATTACTCATCGACAAAAGAACTTCTGCTATGCTTGTGAAATTCCTGTTATAACAGGAACGTCTTTTCAAGATCTATCGCGCAGTCTACCACCTACTTGCATATACTGCCGCTCAACAATGTAACAGTGGTCCTCTGTTCCCACATGGCCACCATTTTTATATGCGGGTCCTGCTGGCTAGGAACTTTATATGTACACCTGCTAACGACAACTAGGAACTTTATATTGACAGCAGCTGCTTACAATAACTTATACTACTCTCATATATTATATTATGCTGTGACTATTATAGGTGAGGAGTTGTTTTTAAAGGCGCAATATGAATGCTCGGAATGAATGAAAGAGAAAATTAATAATTGAATACCCTATCAAGCTGCATGGCAGAGGAAAACAAACATTATTATTATTATGTACCATCTTGAGTGACTGATTGATATTTCGAAACGTGATATTAATTGTTAAACTCTAAAGCCTGCTAATTGTAAATCATGCCTCGTCTCAACTGGAAGCGAATCGAGATATTAAAAGCAACAGCGTTTTAGGACATCATACTACTGATCAAATAATATGATCAATAATATAGCCTGGCTGTCAACTATTTTGTTACCGTTGACGCTGATGTCGATGGAGTCCCAAATTCACATCGTGTACGAAGGACTTGATTTCCAATGATGACAACCAACTTGAAACTGTTTTCTATAGACGTATTCGACATCTGATGATAATTGTAAAAATTATAATGATATTATTTAGTATTATAATTCCATATATCATTTAAATAAAAAGCCAATATCTTGATTTGTTCATTTGAAACCGAATCGGACGAGAACATTAGACGCAGTGGATGTCTATCTGAAAATAGTAGGCTACAACCTTTTATAGTCGTAGCAATCAATTAATCAATCAATCAATCAACCACCGAGCCAACCACCGTGGGGCGCGGTGGTGTAGTGGGTAAGTTCGTTGCCTTGCAGCTGGAGGTTGCAGGTTCGAATCCATCTCATGGCGCCGCGTAAGCTTATAGAGACCTTGGACAAGTCCTTCACTCGCAATTGCGCAGCGCTTCGGCGTGAAACTCCAATGCAGTGTCCGCACTGTGGTCGGGAGCACCTCTGAATAGTGGGCTTGAAGAGGCGCTATAACAAGTGCGCATGCGAACAACAAAGAACCAATCAATCAATCATTAAAACAAACAATGAATAAATCAAATCCTGAAAGATCATTTGTACCGCGGAGCATAAAAATCAAACAATCAATCAGACAATCAAGCAAGCAAAATGTAAGATTATTTAGCGCCCCTCAAGTCAGAGGACACAGAGCGGCATACAAGGCAAGAGCTCTCTCTCTCTCTCTCTCTCTCTCTCTCTCTCTCTCTCTCTCTCTCTCTCTCTCTCTCTCTCTCTCTCTCTCTCTCTCTCTCTCTCTCTCTCTCTCTCTCTATCTCTCTACATATATATATATACTATATAGGCCTACAATTATACATGCATAATATTATATTATATATATATATATCATATACTGTAGCCTACAGCAGCCAACTCTTCAACGACAAAAACTCTAAGTCTCATCTGCAGTGCAAAGTCATCATCATCATCTTCTGCTTTGAAAGAAAAAGTTCTGATGATCAGATTATAATTTCGAATCAAATCTGACCTTCAACCTTTCCAACGATTTGATGATGTCTGGCACATCATGATAACGACGCTACAGAAAGTAGATTAAAATATAATATAGGATTAAATTATGTTAGACCGCGGGTTTATAGCAGTATGAGAATTGTGGAAAAATAACTGGGGGGTTGGCCTATGATAAACTTGGAATTGGGGTATGAAAAACATACTTTAACATGGGGCTCTAAAAATTACTGGGGGGTTGAACCCCCCCCCCCAACCCCCCTGGCAATTCTCACCCTGGTTTATAGTTGAGTCGGAATAAATTCGGATGCAGTTGAATTACAGATTCGTTTCGAAATTTTGAATATAATATTTAATATACTGGATTAGATATGTGCACGAGTTGGTCTGCAGGTTGGGTTTATTCGGATCTAATTAGATTCCGAAAAGGCGCTATACAAATATAAAAACTATTCAACTATAGCAGGTGAAGCTGAAGCAATAGAAAGACATGAAGACCTATATATATATAGGCCTATATATACACAATATATATAATTTATATAATATATATATATATATATATACAGCAGACGTATATTGCGTCGTCGACGCCAGTCACGTGGTCAGACAGACAGACAACTGTCAGTTCACAGCAGTTGCAGTGCAGGTGGTTCTACAATGAATTAAGAGAGAGAGAGACCGCTGTATACAATGCTTTCATTTTTAGGCCTACTACCAGGCTCTATTTAATTGTAACCTGACATTAATTTTACGAAGCGACACTTCAAGAAGGAAACTATAGTCAGTGGCGCCAATCACTGAATTTATTTGCTCATCCAGAAGGATGGGAGGGGAGGAGGATATAAAAATCTTTAAAAATCCGAGGAGTTAGACCCATAGATCGTGATGGGCGTCGATAGATATTTTTGCAGGAGGTATATCCTATACGAAAGAGAATATTTACGGTCAGAGCCTTCTATTACTGAATAGCCTAATAATAGAAGGCTCTGGTTACGGTTAAAGATTTTAGAAAGATCTTCAATGTGTAGAGCAGGAAATTAAGAACCTGGGTATTTCTAAATATCTCGGTTTCACTTTGTGTATCACTATAGTATCATTGGTGTTTTAGTGCGAAGAAATTCGTTAAAACCCCAAAATACGGCTTAGCAAAAATAGGTGCCAATTTTTCAGAGGAGACGGGCAAGTGCCCCTCTTTCTCCAAATGTCGGGTTTCCATGACCTATAGCTAGTGAATATGATATGAGCTAAATATTTCTACTTATTATTCGGGTGTAGGCATAAAATGTGAAAACTGTAAGGTTGTAACAGGAACGCATAAAATGTGTAACTTATGACGCTTGCGAAACTATATGCACGGAAGATGTATACTCTTATAAGAGAAATACTGGCGTCGCTATAGTGTCTGCAGTGATCAGACATGACAGTTTTCTTCAGGCCGTGGTGTTTACAATCTCTAAAGACGTGTCATAGAGGATTCGTGCTTTTGCACCTGGACCTTGCCAAGATCGCCATAAACATCAGCAGCAGCAACGACACAAGACTATGTATAAGCGAGCGGGTGGACATCGACTTAAAAGAGAGCGGTAATGGATTTTCTAAGAAATGATGGCGGCGACCTATAGGACTTCCCTTAATCCGACCGAATCCCTAGATTTAGCAGACGAGGATTTGAAGATGGGATTATCACGACCCGATCCGAAATGTATATAGCACGAGGCTGTGTGGTTCAGTGGCTGATTGTAAGACTGTCACCGCTGTGTTCGGGTTTCGAAACTGCAGTCTTCGTAGTTGGGTCTTGGATCATATTAACAGTGTGTCAATGGACCTTACAACCCTATCGAGAATCTCTTGGACACACAATTTTATATCAATGGTCTGCCTAAAATATTTATAGCCCTATAAGCCTATACCATGCCATACCATACCATGTTATATCATTCTTTAAAATATCATATTGAAGTCTGTCATAATATGCCATGCAGAATATTTACTTGCATGCTGTTATTTACCATACTCTATAATATGTATGTATATGTATGTATGTATGTATGTGCACTTGTTATAGCGCCCCTTCAAGCTCTCTACTCAGAGGCGCTCCCGATGCAGAGCGGACACTGCATCGGAGTTTCACGCCGAAGCGCTGAGCAATTGTAAGTGAAGGACTTGCCCAAGGTCCTTACGCGGGGAGGTGGATTCGAACCTCGGACCTTCCGGCTCCAAGGCAACGACGCCACCACTAGACCACCGCGCCCCACAATAATATAATAGTAATATAATAGTACCATATAGCATTTGATTTCATATACCACATCATATCACAGCATACCGCAACATATCATTTTACAGCACATCATACCATAACTTATGCCATACCATTTATTATCCAACCTTATGTTGTCACACTATATCATATCATATCTTATCTTACCATGACGTACATGTAGGTTACAGTATATATCTTTACATTATCCTACTCTACCAAATATGCCCTTTCTTATCTATCCTGATTCCTTTATATATCTTCTCATGTCTTGCCTTGCTTTTCATGAGCTTGCATAATCAAGTTGTCTCGTATTGTCTTATTGTATTGCATACAAATTTGCATTGCATCTAAAGATTTATATAGCGCATATTGCAGAATGACTACTATATTAAGAGGCGCTCTCAGCAAGAAAGCTCCTTACCATACATTACACAATCATCTCGTGGCTTGCAATGTCGCGACTTTTTCAGTAAGACGCTCGTCCAACGACGAATGACAAAAGGCGCCATAACAATGGAATACGCTATTGTTGTCATTGTTACTGACTTTGTTGCTGTTGTATATGGTGTCATAAATCAAACGAAAATAATCGAAACTGAAATTACGACGGCGCCATATAAGTTCCATTCAATCCGATGAATGGAGGAATGGATGAATGGATGAATGCATTCATTCATTCATGCGCTATTGTCAGTCCCTGTCTCTGTTCAGTCAAGCGATGACGGCATGGGATAGATGAATAGATAGATGGATAGATAAATAGATGGATGGATGGGTAGATGGATGGATGGATCGAGAGATAAATGGTTGGATTGATGGATGGATGGGTGGGTGGATGGGTTGGTGGATGGGTGGGTGGTTGGTTGGGTGGATGGGTTGGTGGATGGGTGGGTGGTTGGTTGGGTGGATGGGTTGGTGGATGGGTGGGTGGTTGGTTGGGTGGGTGGTTGGTTGGGTGGGTGGGTGGGTTGGTGGATGGGTGGGTGGTTGGTTGGTTGGGTGGGTGGGTTGGTGGATGGGTGGTTGGGTGGATGGATGTAGTAAAAACAAAGATTATCAACGGTGTTTGTCTCGCAATAAACGGCTTTTAATTTGATGGATGGAAGGATGTGTGGTGGGTGAGTAAATGAGTGATTGGAGTTGAGGGGAGATTTGTTAGAAGGATGGTGGATGAATGGATGGAAGGATGGAAGGAAGGATGGAAAGATGTGTGGTGAGTGAGTGAGTGAGTGGAGTGGTGGGGAGATTGGTGGATGGACGGGTGGAAGGATTGACGGTTGACTAAGATCCGACAGACAGTTGCTTAATGAACAGTTTGACGGATCGACGAAATGAGAATGGAAAAAACTGGTGACATTATTCCGCGAATAAAGATGGAAGACTGGGAAAAAGACGCAACGAATGGGATGAGAGAGAATGGAAGAAAAGGAGCACAATGAGACACGACTGGTTTGATTGACAGGCGAAGAATAGACGACAAGATGGAAACTGAAAATTGGACAGAGAGAAAAAATAGACAGAGGCATGAAAACTAAAAAGGTTTGAGGCGCATGAAAAAATGAATCAACTGTTTTTAGGAACCGCAGAATCATAGACTGACTGATTGTCAAAATGACTGACTGGCTCACTTACTTGCCTACTTGCTTATTCGTTCACTAAGTTACTCAGTGGTTTGCTGGCTTTCTCGTTTGCTGACTGGTTTTCTGATTAGCTGCCTGGATAGCAGACCAATCGGCTGACTGACTTGTTGAGTGAATGATAGATTGACTGACAGAAAAGAAGAAAGGGAGTGAAACAAAAACAAGCTGAAAGAAACAAATGAACGGAATAGATTAGAATAATGATGATCTATCTACAATTCTACATGTACAATTTACATGTATTATACATGTACATCGGTGGCTCTTCTTCTGTGTATACGCAGATGTATACACGTGTGTCTCTCTTTTGTCGCTAGAATTCATCTCTCGACTCCACAGCCTCAGGAATTCAGAGCAGGCATGAGCAGGCATGAGCAGGCATGAGTAGGCATGAATAGGCATGAGCAGGCATGAGTAGACATGAGCAGGCATGAGTAGGCATGAGCAGGCATGAGTAGACATGAGCAAGCATGAGTAGACATGAGAAGGCGTGAGTAGGCATGAGCAGGCATGAGCAGACATGAGCAGGCATGAGCAGGCATGAGCAGACATGAGCAGGCATGAGCAGGCATGAGTAGGCATGAGTAGGCATGAGTAGGCATGAGCAGGCATGAGTAGACATGAGCAGGCGTGAGTAGGCATGAGCAGGCATGAACAGACATGAGCAGGCATGAGCAAGCATGATTAGGCATGAGTAGGCGTGAGTAGGCATGAGTAGGCATGAGCAGGCACGAGTAAGCATGAGTAGGCATGAGTAGGCATGAGCAGGCACGAGTAGGCACGAGTAGGCATGAGCAGGCACGAGTAGGCATGAGTAGGCATGAGTAGGCATGAGCAGGCACGAGTAGGCATGAGTAGGCATGAGTAGGCATGAGTAGGCATGAGTAGGCATGAGCAGGCATGAGCAGGCATGAGCAGGCATGAGTAGGCATGAGTAGGCATGAGTAGGCATGAGTAGGCATGAGTAGGCATGAGTAGGCATGAGTAGACAGGTGGCTACAGAAACAAGCGTGGGCGCTCCTGCAGACAGCTGTTACAAGTGATACAGGTATACGGCTGCAGGTGTGGTCAGCCAAGTAACCTCACATATTGAAAGAAAAAAGGTTGACGACGGCAACAGAGAACACAGCCTGACAGTTTAAACTGCAGATTGATGGACCGAAAAGAAACAGGAGATAATGAGAGAGATGCTGGAATACAGAAAGACAGATAGACAGCCACGTAAACTGACAGAAGGACTCACATACATGCGTAGACAGACATACATGTACATTTATGTATACGGATGGAAATAGAAATATGTATGACGCTTAGACAGAGACAGACAGCACAAAGGGGGAGACAGACAGACAGCACAAAGGGGAAGACAGACAGTGAGCGAGCAGAAAGAAGTGGGCGTAAACAACAGATAGAAGCACGCAAAGAGACAGACAGACAGAGACAGACAGAGACAGACAGAGACATACAGAGACAGACAGAGACAGACAGACAGAGACAGACATGAAGGCGTAATGACTGGCTAACGATTTGTGTACAAAGTAGACACATCACCTTTGATCCACACATCAACCGGAAGGCAAGAAGACGACGAACCCTGATGATGATGCTGATGATGATGCTGCTGATGATGTTGCTACTGATGATGATGATGATGCTGCTGATGCTGATGATGATGACGATGATGGTGATGGAGGAGAGAAGATGCGAGTGGAAGAAGAGGTCATGCCATCTCCTTTCAACCGCTTCCATTCCATTTCGTCTTGTCGCCGCTAATCCCTCGCCGAATGCACTTCAAAAGACCCGGATGAACACGCACACAGAGAGACACGCACACAGACAGACATACACATATAACAGACAGACACGCATACAGACAGACAGACATGCACATAGACAGACATGCACACAGACAGACAGACAGACAGACATGTACACAGACAGAGATGCACACAGACAGACATGCACAGTGCACACATGCACATATACAGACGCATAAACAAATTGAAAATGGTATTAAAATACCATTTTCAATCTGTCTGTCTGTCTATCTGAGAACATGTGCACCTCATTATCTGTGTTTGTAGACACATATATACTGACAAACATATGTACACGCAAACAGACAAGCGCACAGACATAAACAGATTGCATAAAAATACAGACACACAGATAAACTGATAGATACATGTACACAGACAGACACGCAAACAGACACACAGACAGGCGATGGGACGGGTTGGATACATATATGCACAGACTGTGAGGCGTATTCATACTGGCAGACTTGACAGACGGATAGACGGAAAGACAGACAGACAGACAGACAGACAGACAGACAGACAGACATGGAGGCTGACTATGGTGGGATTGAGAAAACAATTAGGTATGTTGATCGTGCGGGAATGTTGGCTCCCGACCTTTTGTCGCAATTACAATGGGGGTAGGGGGTTGAGGGGGCGGTGCCACATGGCGCAGCTGATAATCTTTTGTGGTCGATATTAAGAAATCGTCACGCATGTGTAATTATCAGGAATGACTACCTGAACCACTCTCTGAGACTTGGGGGCTACATGTACCCGCCCGCTACAACATCCCAACCGAAAGCCATTCCGAAACCAATTAGAGAGACAAACACAATCAGCTTCTTATGTTGGAATTTGTGCGATATCAAACTCTTGCACTCTATAAAAATGACTCCCATATATCTATTTCGCCCTTCGGTGTGTGTGCGTGTGTTCTTGTGTGTTCTTGCGTGTGTGTTCTTGTGTGTGCGTTAGTATGTTCTTGTGTGTGTGTGTGTGTGTGTGTGTGTGTGTGTGTGTGTGTGTGTTCTGTTGTTTGCTCTACAGATGTGAAGCCTTGATCGGAAGAACCACTAGAGTCCATTTTTACGATTTTGAGATATTCACAAAATAAACTTTGTAAGTCTACAAATACTTCACCTATGAAAATATGGAAATAACATTTGGCACATGTGTTGATATGTGTTGTCTCTGTAACATGTTAAAATTATATTGGCTTACCAGCTAGGTGGCGCCACATACAAATTTTTTTAACATGCTGTATATGGCAATTTTTAGGACATTTTCCCCAAGTTGTCAGTGTGCATACAGGATATTCAAGAATTGTCCTATAAGGATAATTTCAAAGTTGCTTTTCAGTAGCAAAATAATATAACCAATTAAAAATGAATAAAATTTTATAAGGTGACGCTTTATTTTAGTGGATTGTCCTTGTGTTGTGAGTAACTTAATGCCAATATGTGGTATTTTCATCGTCAGTGTAAGATTTCCGTTTTAAAACAAAATTATTTAGAGTCATGATGGTATGGTGCAGATGCTTCAGCGCCAAACATACATACATGCATGCATACATACATACATGCATGCATACATGCATAAATACATACATACATACATACGTACATGCAATCATGCATGCTTGCATACATACATAGGCCTACATGTGAATTCATGGAAGAACCACTGAAGTCCATGGACTTCCGTGGTTATTGCATGAACACTATATTTTATTTTCATTATAACTTTGGACTGACGTTAGTTTTCTGAAAAAGGAACTTGTCAATACATGCTCTATAGCATTAAGAATGGCAGGACACAGATAACTAAAAAATGTCAAAAATGGACTCTAGTGGTTCTTCCGATGAAGGCTTCATGTGTTATGAGAAAACCCTTGGGTACTACATCCGATGCGCAGTGGATGACGAGTGAAGCTGCTGCTGTTGTCCATCGGCTAAAGTTCGTCTCTCGACAAAAACGTTCGTTCTGTCAGTCCACCGGTTTTTGTCTTCACGACACTGAATTGGTTCTTCTCTCCTTCTTTTCTCCTTCCTTCCATTCCAATCTTTGTCCTTCCATCCATCCATCAATCAGTCCATCCAGTCGTTCGAAGAAGCGATGTGTTGTCAGCCGTCATCAAAGGCGCTCAGCTGCTGCAGCTGATGCCTGTCTGTCGATGTTGTCAAAGAACTAACAATTGTCGCCTTTGAACAATTGTCGCCTTTGAAGGAGGCAGAGTTCTCACCGCAGCAAACGACACGCGAACTTACTTACTTTTCTACTTCAACCTTCAATGCAATATTATTATTCGCTGATGATGACGCAAATCTTTGCTTGTACATGCAAGACATGATGCAACGTGTATTTGAAAAACACAGACATTCATTGTCATACGTGGAAAAACTGAGAATTAGCAGATAACTATTTACTTTCATAAAAAAAACAGAATTTTCCCCAAATATCGCTTTTCTTCACACTATTTCAAGAACTTACACCCTCTTGAAGGGTCATTTGTCATTGAGATATGCATGGATGTAGAATTTTTGGAGGTTTATTGTGTACACAAATGTCACATTTTAAGTTCCTATGCATGTGATTCACGAAAACATTTTTTGGAACACTCTAACATACATACATACAATGTCATACATAGTTTATATAGACCTGTATTATAATTGAATGCGCCTGTATATACATGCATACCCGGCCAAAGAGCAGCGAATGAATATATTCTATTATATTAGCAGTATATCCTGCTGCTGCTGTCAGGTAGTATAACCCGAGCTTTTCTTTCCTGCATCGTCGTCCAATTTCCGCTCGAGCGACACTCGCGTCATCTATTCGCGGCACTCAAAAGAACACAGCATCCATTGAATTTCATATCCACGCATAAGACCTAATTATAAAACTTTGACATTCGCTTTCACCCGGCGCAACATAAATTGCGTGATTAAACGTCACTGAGACGCCGCCGTATAAAACTTGAATGCCGTGTTAAATCTGCACCCCGTATAATAAACAGCACACATTGTCTGTGCGCAGCAGTGTCTGGCGTGGCCACAGTAATGATCCTTATTAATTTTTTAAAACTGGCGCAACGCAGTATGAGTACAATACATAGTATGAAAGCATGATTGCGTAATTATAACAGGGGTCGAATTTAACTCTCGGCAGCCATGCAAGTCGCTCACCACATCGTATACTGCTCAGTTTACCAACGCCATCTGCTGAATGGAAGGTTGATTGGATGTAAGACGGTTTCGAGCCTCCCTTCCTCTTAGGTGATTACAGCGTAGGGACCTTGAGACTTAAGTCCTTAACTCACAATTTGTCAGTGCCATCGACCGATGCTTGGCTGTTTTGTTGTGGCGCCTGATGAATGCGCCACATGAATAATAGAAGTATAATTGTGTGGCCACCGAGTCAACGTTGGCTTAATGTCTAGTTGTGGTTAGATACGTATGGGCGAAAGAAAAGAAACAACGGCAGGCCTAGAAAAGTCATGCTGGCTATAGAGAGCATTCACAATTTATATGAGGAAATAGGAAATGACAAGGTCTGGAGTGACACAGCAGGGAACAATGGACTTGACAATTGAACGACGAGAACAATGGAAGCATTGTTCGTATCGTCACAGTCATATGACTATGGCGTCAGGAACTAATATTGACGAAGAGGAAGTGGGAAAAGAAGAAGATGATGATGATACAATATAATACAATGCAATACAACACAACACAACACACTACAATGCAATGCAATGCAATACAATGCAATGCAATACAATACAATACAATACAATACAATACAACTGCATTTTGGCATTGAACACTTTCCAAAGTTCAGACACGCATGCAGTCATACGTCAGGAGCAGCTACAGAAGATGATAATGATGATGACGACTACAACGACGATCAAGACGATGATGACGACGACGACGACGATGATGATGATCTTGATGATGACGACGAAGGCGATTACGATGATGATGATGATGATGATGATGACGACAATCAAGACGACGACGACGACGATGATGATGATGATGATGATGATGATGACGATGATGATGATGATGATGATGATGGTGATGACGATGATGATGATGATGATGACAAAGGCGACGACGATATAAAGACACTCTAGCTGCAGCTGTCTGCTGTCAATCGTAAAAGCAGCTGAAATGGTTATTTTTAAAAATACGGATCATGTATAAAGCACGAGGAAGAGCACGACGTGTTGCATCTTCGATATATATACTTTTGAAATGTCGGGTCTGTCGGTGCATCTGCTAAAAAGACTTCCGACAGAAAAGCAGATTGCTTTCTTCTCAAACCCTGGACAGATTTCAGACTCGAGGTGATGCAACGTATACAGAATAGAATACACTATATATATACAATCCTCTTCTGCCGTGGTTGGTTGTCTTCTTATAGGCAGGATATGTGTTCCTCGATTCTCGTTAATTCCATATCCATTACAATTGTTTCATCATCCTTATCCAGTCGAGGTTTAACGAGCTGATTCTTACAACTCTGCAATATTTTCTTTCTGCATGTAGTCTCTCTTCTTCCTTCCATCTTCTCAAAATCTGCATGCTTCTTCTTCTCCTCGTGGGGTCCTGCACACTGGGAGCGCTTCTGAACGGTTCACCTTGCTAGAGACGCGTTACAAATTATGTAATGTACAATGCAATGCAATTCAACATCGTCTGTCTTTGATTCAAATTGAATTATTGAGTAGAAACAGCCGCCATGACGATTTCGATTCTACTGCGAAAGTGCGAATGTCTCGTTCGTTTACCATGATAAATGCGCTAAATAAATCGCTAGTTTTGTCACAGCAGTCAGAGAAGAATAAGCAACAACAGGAATGGGGTTATAGACTTATCAACTTATCGCCTAGACTTTAAGTTGAACCTGCACATCCGATGGTGTACCTTTTTTCGTATTTCACTTTTCTTGCTCAGTCCATGCATGCTAATTAATGAGCTGGTCCTTACGACCCAGGTATTTTATTTATTTGTTTATTTATTCATTCATTATTTATTTATTTATTTATTTATTCATTTATTTACTAGCAATTGATATAGCGCCCCTACAAGGTAACTACTCAGGAGCGCTTCCAGTAAAACCACGGTCGAATAAGACGATCTTTGCGAAATCCGGACGCAATTATTTGAGGATGAATTGTCAATGTATCACGATTCACGAGTCAGTGGATTTCCTGCGGCAGAGGTGATAAGCGAACACCTTTATTTAGTAGCTGCACACCATCCATCATGGACGTGTGTCATGCATGGTCCTGGACTTGAGGAGATTTCGACTGAGGCGATGAGGAGACCACCTGGCGCCAACATGCATGCAGCGGCGGCAGACGACATATGTCGAAAACTCTCGAACCTAATAAGATGGTTGGATGAAAGAAAGAAAAACAACTTTCGATTCTTCGGTTGAGGATCTGTGGCCCCTGGACCGGCGCTCTAATCACCTGTTGCCTTGGTAACTGCATCCCATACCTGGAGCGGTATAACTTGTCAACAGCAGCAGCAGAAACATCGCCGACATCTCTGTCTTCGTCGCCGCTCTAAGACTCTGGCGGATGCTGCTGCTGCTGATGATGACGTCGACGAAGACGGTGGCAGCAGCTCCTGTAATCGCTCGTCTTTGGCGATTATGCGATCACTGGTCAGAAGTCGTCAATCACATCTGCACGCAGATTATGCGCGCACGTGTTTATGTATGTATGTATGTATGTATGTATGTATGTATGTATGTATGTATGTATGTATGTATGTATGTATGTATGTATGTATGTATGTATGTATGTATGTATGTATGTATGTATGTATGTATGTATGTATGTATGTATGTATGTATGTATGTATGTATGTATGTATGTATGTATGTATGTATGTATGTATGTATGTATGTATGTATGTATGTATGTATGTATGCATTCTTTATTTTGTATGTATGTACGAATAGATGAATGTACGTAAGTACGTATATATATATATATATAAATATATATCTGAATGTATACACATACACGCACATACATACATACAATCAATCAATCAATCAAATATTTTATTTGCAAACAGAGTATACACATGTCAAGTTAACACATCCTAAGCATTGCTTATGTGTGCATGTATTCATGCATGCATTAAATTTACGTAATTTTAGACTTGTCACTTGCGTATAGTTGGCCTGCGTACATTGTATAAGCGTATAGGCTATACGTACATGATTGTATGCATACTTTGCACAGCTAAGTCGATTCCACATACAGGTGGCGAGAACTGATAAAGTCGTCAGAAATTATGCGAATTCGACTTCCATAATAATTCATTGCGAACAAAAATTCAATTCAGTTTTTTTTCTTTTGAACCATTTCTTGACCGCCAGCTGCATGCGAATATTATCTGCTCTGATGAAATTGGATCCTCAATCTTTTCTCAACGCCTGAAAGTATTGTCATTGCATGACGTTTATGTCGGTAGCTTGCACGTTGCGTTCGTGTGTTCTAAAGACTCCCTTATTTCATCTTTTCTCCCATTTGGCTTTCTTCCTATTCATTAATTCTCTTTTTAATCTTCGTGTGGATCAAATCCGAATTGTCCAACCCTTCCTTTGTCCTGCTATTCGTCATCTCTTCGAGATCTCCTGTAGAAATTGTGTATATATATATATAGATATATGTTACACGAATCACACACATAAGTGACACATAATGTTGGTGTTATTAATTGTAAATTGTTATATATACTTATACAGGCATGTATTAAAAATTGTAATTTGTATTATATACCCGTATGATGTTTAATATTGACTGCTAAATTCTTAATCTTTATATAAATATACATACACTATATACAGTTATAGCTTATACACACACCATATAAATTATATATACACATAAGTTGTTAGAGAGTTGTTATGGAAACGTCAGTTACGCATTTGATGGATGGCAGAATTAAAGGACAATTATTTACCGGCATCAGATTATGTCTCTTACATCAGCAGCGGCGAACATCACACGATGAAGGGAGGGACGAAGTTAGGGAGAGAGGGCTGAGCTCCATTTGGACTTTAGACTCTGCACATAGTCGTCGACAGTTGGAAAATCGACAGCAGTATGGCCGACCACTTCCTGTCTAAGAAACGCAACGTTACAAAGGAAAGACGTGAATGCTTTTTTCAATGAGAAGGTCATGCGATCCTTGTATTGAGCCTTAGTGTCTATAGTATCAGCAATTACTTTTTGTACGCATAGGCTATATAATTATACATGTACGCATACTGTATAGCCTATTAATCACGATTATTTCTGAGAAATATTAGACGCAGGTCGTTTTTTGCAAAGGAGCACAATAAACTTCCGCTAAACATTCATTCATCCAAAGTCAGATCAAAGCAGAATTACGTCTGCCACAATACGCACTCGTATAGGCCTACATATAATAGGCCTAATGTCTAAATTATTGTATTATTTTAATTGTATTGCGGCATGGAACCGAACCTTATCCATGTCAATATTATATTGCTTTGATTAGGCGCTTTGTTCCCTTGATTTAGCTAAGCCTAATTTGAGCGCTATAGAAACCTCGTGCATGCAGACTATACGGTTACCACCTGAACTACTCGTTAGCATCACCTGTAATGTAAATAAATAACCTACACATTAATATACAGGCAATATAGAGCTGTAACTGTAATGACGACAATGTGTCATTACAGTCGCTATATAGCGTTACTGTGATCTGTTGAAATTGCTATAAACAAAACTCATAGTAATCGACATTGAAAGTGCTTTAACTCCAGCCAGCGTATGGCTGCAAGCATTGCTGAGGTAGCATATTTATTTCCGGCCCTGTATGCAGAACCCCTCAGAAGGCAGATCTCTATAGGACCTTAGATTGGTTAGTGAACAAGGAGTTACAGAAATCAAGGAACTTGATGCGAGTATATATCCGTCAAATTACAGGCAATTCATGTTTGAATTGGTCAGGATTTAACTGAAAGTATGTGAAAGTTCAGGTGAAACGCGGTGGTGAGGCTAGCGGTGTATTCTATGCCATGTAACTATAGGGTTCGCAGGTTCGAATCTACCAAATGCCACTGAAAAGCGACCCTGGACAAGTTGCTCACTTCTTACTCACTCATAATAGTTGTTTGTGAGGAAGGCAGCAGGAAACCATCCCACTCATCTCATTCCCAGGTGGCATAAAAGCTAATGGACC
>OX243819.1:35190892-35314728 GCA_945859605.1 Lumbricus rubellus
AGAGAGAGAGAGAGAGAGAGAGAGAGAGAGAGAGAGAGAGAGAGAGAGAGAGAGAGAGAGACAGAGACAGAGACAGAGACAGAGACAGAGACAGAGACAGAGACAGAGACAGAGACAGAGGGAGAGAGAGACAGACAGACAGACAGACAGACAGACAGTGACTGCGACAGAAACAGAACGAGGGCGAGAACGCGAAAGAGGAATGGAGGGATCAGGAAGGAGGAGGGAAGGAGAGAGGGAGGAGAAATGGAGAGAGACTGTTGCGTGTCATTTGGCTGCAGACATCTGAATATATCCTCGATTAGACTATTCTTCTTCTCTGCCATCCTCGCTTCCTCATTTTCCTCTTCTCTGTCACTCGTATACCCTCTAATCAGCTTCCTCCATTATTTCTATTCAGCTCCTATCATTTTCTTCCTCTTCTTCTTCCTCCACCTTCTCCTCCCCTCCCACGCCTCCTCCTCTTCCTCCTCCTCCTTTCACTCTGGTCATCAACATCTCCTTCGTCTACGGTCCCCTTCCATATCTCCCGCATACCCTCTGTCTACTTCCATCTCCACCCATCATCACCCTGTATGCAATTACCTCCTCTCTCTCCTCCTGCTCACTTCCATAACCGCCTATTATACCCTGTCATTCTCATTCTCATCGCTTCATCCGCCTTCTCTGTCTTCAATATTCTCTCCTTCTCCCATCTTCGTCTTCTCAAATCCGCACAAAATCCTTTTCCTCAACTTCACTTTCTTCCATTCTTTGTAAAATCCCCTTCTATCATTTCTTCCATATTCGCCAATCCTCCTCCTCCTCCTTTTATCCTCTCCCTCATCTTCCCCCTCTTCTTCCTCCTCACCTCTCTTCCTCTTATCCTCCTCCTCATCTTCCTTATCTTCCTTCTCCTCTTCCTTCTTTTCTTCCTCCTCCTGCTTTTCCTCATTCTTTTCTCCTCCTCCTCCTCCTCCTCCTCCTTTTCTTATCCTACCCTCATCTTCCTCGTCTTCCTCCTCCTCTTCTTTCTTTTCTTCCTTCTCCTGCTTTTCCTCATCCTTTTCTCCTCCTCCTCCTCCTCCTTTTCTTATCCTACCCTCATCTTCCTCATCTTCCTCCTCCTCTTCCTTCTTTTCTTCCTTCTCCTGCTTTTCCTCATCCTTTTCTCTCTTTTTCTTCTTCCTCCTCCTCTAATTATCTTATCCTCTTCCTCCTCTTCCTCCTCCTCCTCTTCTCCTCCTCTGCCTCTTTTCTTCTTCCTCCTCCTCTTTCTTCTCCTCCACTTCCTCCCCTCCTCCTCCTCCTCCTCCTCCTCCTCCTTCTCCTCCTCCACCTTCTCTTCTGATTCCGCCTATTTCTCGAGATCTCCCTTGCCTCTCCTCCTCCATTCTTCATCCGCCATCTTTTACAGTCAACAAGGAGCGTCCTCTGGCGTCCAGCAAGGAAGATACTCGCCGCCAGATGTCGTGTTATAGCGCCGGATGGCGTCTAGGTCCAATTAGACAAAAGAAATAATTTTCAAGAGTGTCTCGCATGCTCTTCTTCTTCTTCGTCGTCGTAGTCAACATCCTCCTCCCTGCTCCTCCGCCCCCGCATCACGTCCTCTTCATCCTCCTCCCACTCATCATCCGCTGTATCCCTTCATCCGTCTCTGCGGCTGCAGCAGTCATTACCATAGGACAATAACATGGCACAACTTGCAGAAAATGACACCAGATGACCTTACACCGATCAATCATCATCGCTTCAAACGGTCCTCTTCCGTCCTTCCTTCCTTCCTTCGTTCGTTCGTTCGTTCGTTCCTTCCTTCCTTCCTTCCTTCGTCCGTTCGTTCGTTCGTTCCTTCATTCATTCCTTCCTTCCGTCCTTTCTTCATTCCTTCCTTTCCATGTACTACAGTACTCACCAATTTTCCTCTGCCCGTTATTTCTACGCTTCATCTTTTCCGCTCGGTGTTCATTCTATATTTCCTTCTTCCTTCCCTTCTTCTTTTTCCTTTCCTCTTAATTTCTTTCTTCTTTCCTTTCTTCATCCCATCCCTACTTCCTTTCTTCCTATACTGATCTTCTTCTATTTCTGCTTTTTATTCTTACTTCTTTCCCTTGCTTCCTTTCTTCCTCTCACCACTCCTTCATTTCTTCCTTACCTTCTTCTTTCCACCTGCCTTCCTTTTCCGTTCATGCCTCTTCTCTCCCGTTCACGCCACCTACACGTCTTTTTCCTTTTCTTCTGCCTTCTTTCATTCCTAGGGTGCTTTCTTTCATCCTCTCATCCTTTCTTCCTCTCTTTCTTCAATCATTCCCATTTTGTCTCTTTCCTTATCCCCTCTTTATCTCTCTTCTTCCATTCTTCCTGTCATCCCTCCTGAGGCTCTTTCTTATCTTTCTTTCTTCCTTCCCATCTTTTCCCTCGCCTTCTTCCATCTTTCATTACTTCCTTTCTTCCTTTCTTCATTCTTCACTCTGTTCCTTTCTTTCTGCTCTCCCAAAATAATCCTCCTTTTTTTCTTTTCTTCTGATTCTTAATTTTGTTCTCAAATTCTTTGTTTCTAACTCTATTTCTTCTTCTGTCGGCCCTTCTCTGTGTCTTTGTGTCAGTTTCAACGCTGGTTCTCTTCGCCTCCGCAAATTCCTCTTACTACTTCTGCTGATTTTTCATGTAACGTACTTCATCTGGCTTCATCATACTCGTCTTTCCAATCTCATCATTTTATCGATCATGTTCTGTGCTCCTTCTAATGTTTCCTGTCAAGCCCTTTTTTCGACCCCGCTACTCTTCATCTAATATTTCTCCCTAACAAATCTCATCAAGTCTGTTTGATTCTGCTCCAAAACTGGCTCCTATTTTGAGCTTGTATTTCCTCGCTCTCCGTCTTTAATCTCTGACTATTGTAGTTCTCTCGCTACCTCTCTCTCACACTCCCTCTCTCTTCTCCTCTCTCACCCTTTCTCTTCCCGTCTCTCTCTCCCTCTTTCTCTATTTTTCTTCCACCTATATCCCTCTCTCCACTTTGTCCCTCTCTCTCTCTCTGTCTGTTTCTCTGTGTCTCTCTCTGTGTCTCTATATGTCTGTCTGTCCGTCCGTATATCTCTCTCTTCTCCCAGGTGCATCCTTGTCGTGTCATCTTGCGAGTAGGCTATCACCCAGTGGCCGAAGAAGAAAACAAGAACGTTAAACACGCCAGGACGAAGCAGATGCTACTTGCCACAGCAAGACACCCGTCACGACAGTTACTTGCCCGTGCATGTGTATGTGGGTGTGTGTGGGTGTGTGTGTGGGGGTGTGCGCCCCTCTGTCTGTGTTCCTCCGTGTGTCTGGCTCTCGCTCTCTTTGCCTTCTGCTTCTTCTAGGCTCCTACTCGTATTCGTTGTCAATCCTCTTCATCTGCGCCTCAGTATCGTTCACTAAAGTGACCTACATCAAAGTCTTCTCCGCATTCTTCCTCCTTTTCTACCTCTTAATAATAATTATTATACTGTCACTAAGTGGTTCCTCCGGTGTCGACCCGGACTTGACTTTGATGGAGTCGGACTAGACCGGGCCCGTCTTAGGTGGACTTGACTATCAGACCAAGCATAATGCTATCGATAGAACACTGTGTCGCACAAAACGTTATAACTTATAAGTGATGATGTTGTTCAAAGACGTCCTTTTGTGTAAGCTTATTTCCTCTTTCAAAAGTCTTTGAAATGAGCCGAGAGCTTTAAGAGTTAAACGAAATGTTATGACGTTGCTCCATCGACAGGAAACGCATCAAATAACGCTAGACGTCGTCATCTCTGTAATTAAATCCACCTAACAGTGAATAAATGCCATCTAGCGAATAAGAGAGTTGCAAAGATTTTATTTTATACCCAACGATCTCTTCCGGCTTCTTCTCTATTCCAAGATGCATGGCACATGCCACCTAGCGAAGATGATTGGAAACGATCACCGAGGACGCAGGAAAATCATCAAAGAAGTTTTGCAATCGAATGTTAGCTTACGTAGCCTATCGTACCTTCTGTTAAGTTCTGTGTGATCTTTAGCCTGAACAACAAAGTTCTGTAACGCGGTTTGTGCAATGTCCCAACGTAAGAAATGATCAGGGCATACAATGTGCAATGACTATAACTTCTAATTAATAAAAAAAAGAGTCATTTAAATTATAGGCTTAATTGGGTGTCAACATAGCCACGTTATTAAATCTTCGAGTGCAATTGGCTTTCACCATCTAAACTGCTCACAACAGAAGTTCAGATGAACTCGTACATCTGCACCCAATTGTCCGTCCCATTTTCTGCTACGACGTATGTGCCATCGGCTCCAGGAGGCAGGAAATTCATCTCGCACGTCTTGTCCATCTGGTGATAGTTGACTGACTCACAGTCGACGGTTTCTTGGCATTTTCCGACGCACATCAGAGCAGAACGTTTGCTTAGGATGATTGCGCCAACTGACATCAGTCGCTGCTTTGAAAGACGCTTCCATCTGTTCACTGTAGTGCAAAGAATTACAAGTTGGTAGACTACATAACCGACACTTATTTAAAAAGTGGTTAATGAACTAACCTTGGACTATAGTCGCTTTGACATTGAACACAGATCTGTTGTTATTGATTGTAGGCTAATTAGCGAAATGCTTAATTCGGATTTATGACACTTCATTAGGCCTATAGCGGTATAGCCTAATGCAGTAGGCTATCGTGAACTGTAGGTCTATAGGCTACTACTTAGGCCTATTATTGTGGCGATCTGGGTCCCGACATAGCTTCACTGTGGATCCCCCGATGCCATAGATGTAAAAAACGATGGAAACAGAATTTTTTAAAAACGGGAAAACGTCGTTTTATTCGAAAAAATAAAACACGGAAAAAACGACAAAAAAGGACACGGGAAATAATTTGACTTTTTACATCTTAAACTGCATTTTAGACATAAAACCCTTGTTTACTTTCTACATGTATCTCTTAAATGCAAGGCTGAAATTGACCCGGGTCGGTCCGGGTCTGAGACCCGGCATCGATTTTCGAGACCTGCTGTTGCCGGGTCTCAGCCGGGTCGCAAAACAGGCCGTCAGGTGCCAAAAGTAGGTGAAAATGGTTGGATTTTCGGTAATTTTGGGCAAATGACTATAGGAAAAACGTCGTCAGAAAAATGTATAGGCCAAAGACGTGCTCGTCCGCCAAAGTGAGACCCGGCAACTTTTTCCAAACCACTTTCAGCCCTGCTTAAATGATGACGTTAAACAATAAAATAATGACATCAGTTACCTAAAACCTTGAGATTGGGCTGAAAACGTAAGGAATATCAGGAAAAAATAAAATTAAGGAAAATAACAAGAGACAGAGAATAAATAAATAGCGTTACATAAAATTTTAAAAAATCGGAATAAAACGATGGAAAAAATAAAAAACCAAAAAAAACACGTTTTTTGGGAGGGAATAAAAAACGAAAAAAACGTTTTAAACAACTATGCCCAATGCTGTGCTTAAAATAATAATAATAATAATAATAATAATGTCTGGAATGGCCCTGGCCGAAGATGGCGGTTTTGTTTTCACTGTCCGTTTTACACGATTTTTCCGGCGCAGAATGGATTTTACCGACGGCTTTTTAATATAAATACACATTTTGAGAGACGGCGAGTTGCCCCTTGCATACCACAGGTTGTATTTAGACATTTTTCAATAAAAAAGGGAGGCAAATATAGCCTGGTTAGGCGGAGGCATTAAGCCTGCCACGCCCCCTCGACCTTTGACCTAATTAGCATTCATGGTGTCGACCGAAGTGCAGTTGAGTCTCTAATGACGCAAAATGGAACAGACACATGATAATTTATCCCCCACGAGGTCACAACCGAAAGCTAAGGGAATTTGTGGAGTTTGCTTCTCCGAATGGAAATTACACCACAAAAATGGTCTGGTGCATAAGCATGGACCCAGAGGGAATCCTTGCTCGGGCTCCCACAAACCACCAATAGTGGGACTTTGTCCATCTAGGCCTACGTCGCCCGGCGCGGCTACGACCCGGACCCATCTGGGGGGCCCTGGGGGGTCGATGGCCGACATTGTGCCGGAGGTTGGTCAGGATTCGATTCCCCACCCTTATCTTCAGACCCGGCTTGTCAAACACATACCGAAAGCGGCCAGACACAGCTTGAGTGGACTACTAACAACCATTATAGGTCGCATTATACAGAACCCGGATTCATCGATCCATTGGCAGCATTTGCTGTCATTCGGGGCCCTTACGCTTGCCCAACCACAGAGGGGAGGCAGACGTCACAATCTAACCTCCAAAATCAAAACAAGGGCAAGCGAATTCTTTGCAAGGGTGCCACTGGAGACCACCATGCTATTCACACCGTGTGAAAATTTGGAACCAGGGAGAAAAGGGGGTCCTAGCCGGGAGCAGACGATAGCAGCAGCAGTGTCTGCGAAATTGGAAGATGGCAACATCAGGGCAGCTGCGCGAATCCTCTGCTCGGATGACAAACCAGTCCCGATTAATGCGGCTACACTGGAGGAATTAAGGCGGAAACACCCCGCTCCCCCTGGGGACCGTCCACCCATACCGGTCCCCCCCGAGACAACGCCCTTCCAGGTGTCGGATATTGAGGTTCTGACCAGCATCCGAAATTTTCCAGCGGGGTCCTCGGGGGGCCCTGATGGCATCCGCCCCCAGCACATCTTGGAATTGGTGAGCCAAACAGACTCTGGGCCAGAGCTTCTAGCGGCGATCACGGCCTTGGTCAACCTGCTGTTGGCTGGCTCGTGCCCCGCTCAGATCCGCGCCACTCTCTTTGGAGGCACCCTCTTCGCCCTGCGAAAAAGCTCAGGAGGCATTCGCCCGATAGTCATTGGCTATTTTTGGCGCAGACTGGCGGCCAAATGTGCCAACGCTTTTGCAGCGCCCAAGATGGCGACCTACCTGGCCCCTAGACAGGTGGGAGTGGGTGTAGCGGGTGGTTGCGAGGCGGCGGTGCACGCTACGCGACGTTTCTTGGAAACCATGGACGATGACTCGATCGTAGTAAAGGTTGATTTCTCTAATGCTTTTAACAGCATCTTTAGAGACCAAATGCTACTCTCGCTCTATGCAGTACTTCCTGAACTCGCAGCCTTTTGCTTTCTGGCATATTCTGAGCCGTCGAGTCTCAAATATGGTGCTTTCAATCTCTTGTCGCAGGTCGGACCTCAGCAGGGTGACCCCCTAGGCCCTCTGCTTTTCTGCCTTCCCCTGCAGCCCATCCTAGCCGAAATGTCTTCTCCACTCACTCTGGGTTTCCTTGATGATCTCACATTGGGAGGGAAGGCCCAGGTGGTGGCTGAGGACGTGACACTGCTGGAGGAAAAATGCAGAGACCTCGGATTACAGCTGAACCGCACGAAATGCGAAGTGATATCGAAGTCAGCTAGCATAGCCAGGGAGCACCACCCGCTGAGTCTCTTCACGTGGATTAGCCCCCAGAATGCATCTCTCCTGGGAGCTCCACTCTCGACTCTGGAAGCGCTGGATGGGGCCTTGGAAGCCCGCATATCCGAATTAACGCGGGCTCTGGAGAAATTAGCAAACATCGCAACGCATGACGCTGTCATCCTCTTGAGATGCTCGCTCAGTGCAACGAAATTGCTTCACATACTCCGCAGCTGCCCATGTGAAGGCCACCCAGGATTGGTGCAATATGATGCAATCCTGCGAAACGGCCTGAGCAGGGTTCTCAATCTGCCCCTTTCAGACGACGCATGGCTTCAGGCTTCTCTTCCCATTAAGAGGGGCGGACTGGGTATCCGATCGGTGAATTCGCTGGCACTTCCCGCCTTTCTGGCATCAGCCGCGAGCACCGATCAGCTCCAGTCCACCATATTTGGAGAGACGGTAGAGGCCGACCCACGATGCACAGAGCAGTTAGCAATATGGCTTGAGGCAGGTGCAGAACAGCGCCCAGAAGGCAACCTTGCCCACAAACAATCGGCATGGGACAGGCCCCTGATCGACGCCGCCGTCTCTGGTCTGTATGCCAGGCTCCCTGACCCAAAAAATCAAGCGCGCCTCAAGGCAGTGTCTGCTCCGCACGCTGGGGACTGGCTGCTGGCCCTCCCTATCACAAGCTGCGGTCTCCGTCTTGATAATGAGTCGGTGAGGGTTGCGGCGGGTTTGCGGCTGGGGGTCCCGCTTTGTGAACCGCATGGGTGCCCTTGTGGAGCCCCAGTGTTGGCTGATGGCCACCATGGGCTTTCCTGTGGAATGGGTCCGGGTCGCTTGCCTAGACATGCCTCCATGAACGATCTGATCTTTCGGGGCTTGATACGCGCCGGTTATCCATCCACAAAGGAGCCGGCAGGCCTCGTTAGAACAGACGGCAGGAGACCCGATGGTCTAACCCTGATCCCATGGCGCGCCGGGCGATGTCTCATCTGGGATGCGACCGTAACAGACACCATGGCCGTTTCATACCTGCCGGATACAAGTCAAACGGCCGGCGCCGCGGCAGAGAAGGCGTCGGTTCGCAAAATCGAGAAATACAACGAATTGGCGTCCACATATTTTTTTGTACCTTTGGCTTTCGAAACCCTGGGTCCGATTAACAACGAAGGATTGATATTCCTTTCGGACCTGGGACAAAAGCTAAGCACCATATCGGGGGAGCCACGAGAAACAACATTTTTGTTCCAGCGTATCTCGCTGATGATACAACGATACAACGCAGTTGCCTTCAGGGGAACTTTCGCCGATCAGGACACGGAATATGAATAGGGCCGTTCCAGACTGTGCTTTTATATTAGGCGGTAGATAAGTCCCTGAGGGATCCTGTATACCTCGGGGCAAAAAAAAAAAAAAAAAAATAATAATAATAATAATAATAATAATAATAATAATAATAATAATAATAATAATAACGACGATTTATATGGCGCCGTAACGCGGCCATACCGCTACAAGGGCGCATCACAAACAGCCAACCTCAGCCTCACTTACCATGGATAAACCTATACGAACTGTAGAATATAGGCATGTCAGGCTGATCGCACCGTAACCTCACCTAACCTTACATTTCCCTTTAAACCAACCTGTCATCGCCTTCCTTCCTTCGCATTATCGCGTTGGCCTACCTGTGTGCTATGCAATGCATCATGCGTGTCCTGGTTACATTGCCGTACTCTATTTTATTTTATTTGAGTACAGTTTTCGTTGGGACCATGCATGAAACTCACATTTTCTAACTTGTCCGGCATAGATCTCGATTTCACAGATGGCCAGAGCACCGACCCCATTGCTTGCCGGTTGGACAATGACGTATCGCCCGGATGTGGTGTCTGGATCACACTGAAGGCTGAGGTTGGCACCGTTCGCAGCTGGTCCCGGATACTGACCGCAGATGGCGTAGTATCCTCTGACTGGATTTGCAGAGCTGTTGCTCTGTCCGACAACAAAGTTGTCCAAACGAAATCCTGAATCAGATTATACGAAACTAGACGTTGCATTGCACGTAACTGCGATTTTGATAATAAATGTTACTTAGCATTGACATATAAAGAAAGCCACTCACGTAGGCCTATTACATAATTCACTCAGTTTTTTAGATCTGTTCTTCCACCTCACACGTATCAGTAAAGTGACAGCTGAGCTCTGTAACGTACAAGGTGTTTGTTCTAGAATTTACCGAAAAGCAAGCTCGTTAATCTCTCCAATGTGAAAATTTCGGAAAAATAACTGGAGGGGTTTGACTACGATCAACTTGGAATTTGGGTGTGAAAACATACTTTAACATGGGACTCTAAGGAAGACTGAGCAGGGTTGAAACCCCTCCCCCCAGCCCCGCAATTCTCACCCTGAATCCTTCCAAACCTATAGATCAAGAAGTAAAGCTGAAACAACACAATGCGATTTTGCGTCATCATCATCATCAAAGTAAGACCTACGGTCACCTACCACAGCAATCGCCACGGTTAGTGAGCACGACTCGTTGAACCTTGACCGGTTGGCCGAGGTCAATGCGCCACCAGTCGGTACCACCTGGCGGGTCATTCGTATGAGAACAAGAATCCGCGTAGACGTTCGTGTTGTAGTTTCCGTCGATGGCCCGACTGGCAACGGCAGGCTGTCCATTGATGGTAGCAGTGGAACTCTGAGTTGCGGTTAGTCCAGTCAGATTCAGTCTGAACATCGCCGATACAGCTTTACAACAAAATTATAGTTTTCATGTGAGTTGTAAACTTCTAATGACAAGCCCCAAAACGATTTGGCCAATCAATATGCTGTTTCGTTCAGTCAATATATTGCTATTCACTATGTGTATGGATTAATAAAGCTTCTCTCACAGTGTAGCGAATAAACGCTCCTTAACAAACGAATCAATTAACTAATAACCTGTGTAATTATTAATACTAAGTAACAGTTAAGCTAGACAATTAATTGGCGTATTTAATAGATAATTAATAAATTGAATTGTGGCATTAGCGAATATAACAGTAGAAATCACAAATACAAATGCGCTACAAAAATCAGTCAAAGCTTGAGGAGGCACGAAAACAGCGTTTCGCGCAGCAGACGATCGTCAACACTGTGAGCAGCCGAAGAGTCACGTGGTCTGATTCGGGCATGAGATTCTGAAAAGAATGGCAGACATTTTGCGATTTGTCAACCAAAAACGTTAATTCAGAATGCGCCGATGACATTTATTTGAGTGTGAAAAACGGGACTTATTGTACGTTTATTCCACTGCTGATCTGTTAATCCTAGGGAACGTAGTACCTGGGTTAGATAGAAATGTTCGAAGTTTAAGTCGGACTGTAATAGCGAACAAAGTCAATTTTCGCTCGGCATCGATCTTGGGATCAAGAAGACATTGCGAGAACCAGTTGCGATTGGAGTTTCGAAGTAACGAGAAGAAGTGGTGATTCGACGACGAAGCAGAAGTGAAGAAGACGTGTGAGTAGCCAGTGCTCACAGAAGAACGAAGACGACGCGGTGGTGAAACGGCGACCGAGGGCAGCCAGGGAGAAGCGACCTTTCTTCCCATCTTTTCTTCCAATCCAGTTTCCCTGTGTCAAGAACAAGGACCTCATCATCTACTCAAGAAGGGAACTCTTGAGGAAGCTAAGCACCTTATAATATTTTAGTAGATAAATACGCCACAATAGGTAGTTAGGGTATTGAATATTATTTACTGTTGAATGTTGATATTTATAATATACATCAAAAATGAAATACAGCTTGTTCTTGTTGTAGGTCAATTCTAGTAATCATTCTTGATCACCCATTACGAATCCCTGAGTTTATAAAGCGTCTAGGGTAAGACCTGGTATGCGACAGTATGGGGGCTCGTCTTCCGGGATTTTAGTCAGCTTAAAAACTGATCTAATTGAACATTAATGACACTAGAAACAGCATAGAACAATATTGCTAGTATATATTGATTTTTTGGATGTAAAGCTGAACTGATAGAGACTTGCATTTTAGAACTGTAGAGTGTATTTTAAAGAGTCCACAGCGACTGATATATTGAATTGATTTCTGTGTTCAGAAATTATATAGCGCATTTTTTGCCTATATTTTACTACTTGCTGATTTGAAGTAAGCCAGTAAGTGATGTCCACCAGTGATTTCGAAAACTGGGCGAAGATAGCCAAAGAGTTAGAGCTAAGTGGAGAGGAGCTTCATACGTTTGTTAAAGAAAGACAGGACTGGGAGAGACAAGACATAGCATTGGAGAGAGAATACGAAAAAGAAATGAAACTAGCAGATGATGAGAGGAGGAAAGTTAAGTTAGATGCTGAGACAGCTGAGTCAAGACGAGCGGAAGCTGTTGACAGAAGGCTTCAGGCGGAAGCAGATGCAAGAAAAGCAGAGGCCGATGCCAAGAAAGCCGAGGCTGAGATAAAGAAGGCTGAGTTAGCAGCAGAGGTCAAGAAAATAGAAGTGGAGGCGGAAATAAGAAGAGCCGAATTAGATGCTCAGGCAGCTGCAGATACAAAAAGGCTTGAAGCTGAAGCCGAGGAAAGGATAGCCCAAGCAGCAATGCATGCTAGAAAGGCCGAAGTTGAATTAGAAGCAATTAGGAGTGCACAATTGGAAGCAAGAGAGAATCGCTTAGCAGCAGAAGCAAAGCATACTCATGAGGTTGCAGACTTACAGAAACAGATCTATAAGTTGCAGTTTCAACTTAAGAAAATTGAGACACAATTGGAAATGTATGAGGTTGAATCCAGAAGCAGAAGCGACGTCAGGATAAACCATGAGAATAAACCCAAAGAAGGATTTTGGAACAGTCAAAACAGGAGTAGAAATGATGTCAGAATGGACCGTGAAGGGAACCATGGTGGAAATGTAAACAGAGGATTCAGTAGAGAGCGTGACCACGCAACAGAATATAGGGGATCCTGTTTTATTTGTGGGGGGTCAACTCACAAGGCACTTTCCTGCCCCCGTAAGAATAAAGAAGCTGTTAAACACACTACAGCAGCAATGCGGATATTTGGAAATCGAGCATATAGAGATATGCAAGATACGGAATTGATGAGAGTAAATGATGGTAGTGAAAGGGAGCAACACAGTGAAGAAGATGAAGATTCTGAGACACTACCAACGCACATAGCTGCAGGTGTGATGGTTACCAGCAACAACGATGGACACATAGATCTCAAGGATGGTAGTGAACCCAAAGTAAAACTGAATGGAAAAAGTGTTGAGTGTTTGTATGACACTGGGACAACGTGTTGCATTGTGAAACGTTCCTTGATTGATGACGAAGCATTAACAGGAGAAGAAACACGTTGTATGCTTATTGATGGAACCATTAAGTATTTTCCACTGGCCAGAGTAAATTTGGAAAGTGAATATTTCAGTGGAGAGGTACAAGCCATGGTTATGGAAAATCCAGCGAAGCCAGTGATAATTGGAATGGTCGAAGGTTTAGAGTACCAGGTTAAATTTGGAAAACAAGAGAATAAGGAACAACATAGGGTAGATGGCAAGACGGTTAAAGCATTACCCATGCAAACAGCTGCAAGTGCTTTGGTGACTGGAACCAATGTCGGATGCATGAATCTAGAAATTGCTGAAGTGAAAAGCAAGAGCATACTGAGGAACAGATCTAAATCTAAAGAGAGATCATTACATGACAAAAGGTCAGTGAAATTCACTGATGGTGTAACAGTGGATGGGATGAGAGAAGCAACGACAGCAGCAGTTGTTAAAACCAGAGCTGAGGTTAAAAAGGATGGTAAATACAGACCATTCAAAGTTGCGGAAAGGCCGTATTTAAATGAAACTGCTAAAGGAATGCAGAGACGGCATGAAACAGTAAATAAGAAACAGTGGGATAAAACCAGAGACTGGAATTACACAGATAACAGGAAGTCAGCTTTTAGTAAAACGACGAAAAAGAATTACAGAAGTGAACCATTGAGATTGGTGGAGACGAATAATAAATATTTAATCACAGGTGGAAGAAGTGAGTTAAATAAGAGTCGTGTAGATCAGAATAAATGGCAGAACGGAAGAGTAGACTGGAGAAATAGGGAGAATAGAAATAAGTCTAATGAGACACAGTCAGGAAGATCCAATGAGTGGATGAATAGGGGATACAAAGAGAATCCAAATGTGGATAGGGGAAATATAAAGTGGAACAGGAGTCAGAAGAGTGACACAAGTAAGTGTGATTGGAGAAACTACAGACATGACAGGAGAGAGTCTAGTAGTAATTTTGGAGTTAGGTGTGACAGACCTAGTGATCTCAATTGGAGATATAGAAGTAATAGAGACGAGGTTGGAAGTAGTGGAAACCATTGGAACAGTAGAACATGGTACAGAGGAGAACGAAGTGTTGATTCTGTTAGAAGACAGAATGAGAATTGTAGAGGATACAATGATGTGAATTGGAAGAAAAATCGGTTACGGAATGACAGAGAATGGTCATATCCTAACAATAATGTGGATAAATGGAGAAGTAGCAGAGACTACAGTGGAGAAGTTGAAACACAAGAAGATGTTGAGTTGAAAACTTATGGAGATGATGCAGATGCATTGAGTTTTAGAGAGAAGCACACAGGTGAACTGGAAACACAAAATGGCATTACGTTGAATTTATACGAGAAGGTGAACAGAGATAGTAAGTCAGATATGGACAGGCTGGACTATCATTACATGAGAAGAGGTACTGCAGACAGAAGCTGACAGTAGCTTGTGGAGAGTATTTAATTAAGGAAGTAATGTACATAAGTATTAATGTGAGATTAAGTTGAGTTGCTAGTTAAAGCAGTTTTATGAGTTGTAGTGAGTGATAAGGTGAATCATAGGATCAAGTGAGATAGTGGTATAATTGTTGAAGTTGTGTAGTAGTTAAGAATTAAGTTGAGATTAATTAGAATACAGTGTCTGAGTGTGATGTTGAGTCACTTAGATAAATAAGGAGACAGTTGAGTAACTGGAAAATAGTTAAGATAAGAAGAAGTACTTTGTACAGTGAGTAAAGTACGAGGAATAACAAGATGTTAGTGAAATGACGAAGATCATTCAATGTGAAATATAAGATGGATGAATGCCATATGTTGAGATGGTGGCATACATAATAAGTAGAATAGTAAGTTAATAATAGGAATGAGTTAAAAGTGTTGAAGCAATGTGAAACATACCATTCGGATTAGTAAATAGTGCTTCGAGTTACAACAGACTAATCAGGAAAATTCTGCATGGAACAGAAAACCTTGAAAGTTATGTGGATGACATATTAGCCCACAATGAAGGATGGAAGGATCACTTGGAAACACTGGAGATATTTTTTGAAAGGGTTAGGGAAGCCAACCTAACATTGAAGCCAAAGAAATGCTCATTAGGGTACGGAAAAATAGATTTCTTGGGTCACACGTTGAATAATGATGACATCAGTCCAAAAGAAGAGTCTGTGGACAAGATCATTGATATGCCTAGACCAAAGACGAAAAAACAAGTGAGGAGTTTCATCGGAGCAGTGAATTACTATAGAAAATTCATTCCACACTGTGCAGAAATAATGGCACCGCTAAGTGATTTGACGAAGAAGTTGTCACCTGGAAATGTCGAATGGAATGAGAGATTGGAGAACAGTTTTATGCAGTTGAAAGAAGAACTGGCAAAGGCACCAATTCTGAGATTACCGAACTTAGAGAAGGAGTTCATATTGCAGACGGATGCAAGTGGAAAAGGGATCGGATGCGTAATAATGCAGGAATATGAGGGGGTGAATCATCCCATAGCATATGCGAGCAGGAAGTTACTTGAGCGAGAGACGAGATATTCGGTGGAAGAAAGAGAATGCTTAGCCATAATGTGGGGCGTAAGTAGGTTCGACAGATATTTATGCGGCAAGCAGTTTGTGATTGAGACAGACCATTGCGGATTGCAGTATATGAAAGAGGGAAGAATGAAAAATGCAAGGGTTATGAGATGGAGTCTAGCCTTGCAAAATTATTCGTTTACTATTAGATACATCAAGGGGTCCAACAATGTAATTTCAGATTACTTGAGCAGGGGACTAGAGTGATATATAGTGAACCTTTGATGAATGATAAGTTGTATATAAATAGGTGTAGAACAGTAATTTTGTTGTGTTATGTAAGGTAAAGGAAGATAGTTTATAAATTAGTTTGTTAAGTATGTGAGTAAGTTAAAGCCTGTGAACAGACTTTTGAAGGGGGGCATTTGTAGCGAATAAACGCTCCTTAACAAACGAATCAATTAACTAATAACCTGTGTAATTATTAATACTAAGTAACAGTTAAGCTAGACAATTAATTGGCGTATTTAATAGATAATTAATAAATTGAATTGTGGCATTAGCGAATATAACAGTAGAAATCACAAACACAAATGCGCTACAAAAATCAGTCAAAGCTTGAGGAGGCACGAAAACAGCGTTTCGCGCAGCAGACGATCGTCAACACTGTGAGCAGCCGAAGAGTCACGTGGTCTGATTCGGGCATGAGATTCTGAAAAGAATGGCAGACATTTTGCGATTTGTCAACCAAAAACGTTAATTCAGAATGCGCCGATGACATTTATTTGAGTGTGAAAAACGGGACTTATTGTACGTTTATTCCACTGCTGATCTGTTAATCCTAGGGAACGTAGTACCTGGGTTAGATAGAAATGTTCGAAGTTTAAGTCGGACTGTAATAGCGAACAAAGTCAATTTTCGCTCGGCATCGATCTTGGGATCAAGAAGACATTGCGAGAACCAGTTGCGATTGGAGTTTCGAAGTAACGAGAAGAAGTGGTGATTCGACGACGAAGCAGAAGTGAAGAAGACGTGTGAGTAGCCAGTGCTCACAGAAGAACGAAGACGACGCGGTGGTGAAACGGCGACCGAGGGCAGCCAGGGAGAGCGACCTTTCTTCCCATCTTTCCTTCCAATCCAGTTTCCCTGTGTCAAGAACAAGGACCTCATCATCTACTCAAGAAGGGAACTCTTGAGGAAGCTAAGCACCTTATAATATTTTAGTAGATAAATACGCCACAATAGGTAGTTAGGGTATTGAATATTATTTACTGTTGAATGTTGATATTTATAATATACATCAAAAATGAAATACAGCTTGTTCTTGTTGTAGGTCAATTCTAGTAATCATTCTTGATCACCCATTACGAATCCCTGAGTTTATAAAGCGTCTAGGGTAAGACCTGGTATGCGACACACAGTACAACCTAATCAGAGGCGCTCCCAGTGCGACTTAGGCCTAAGATCCTCTTGGAAAAAGAAAAGTTTTAAGGAAACGTGCAGAAACAGTAGTGCTTCCCATAGGCGTACGGGAGATTTCAGAAGTGGGGGCAAAGATTGACTTCTGCCCGAACAAAATTAATCTCGTTGGTGACAAAACAGTTGACAACCTTTTTTAGTCATTGGGTTAAAATCATCATCATCATTCGCCGCCTACTCCATCAATGGGAGCGTTGCACAATGAGTTTAATAAATGTCTCCACAGTGTTCGATTCTCGGCCACAGAGATGGCCATGCTCAGGTCCATGCCCAAACCTGCCAGATCTTCATCAATCATCCCTACCCATGTCGATCTAGGTCGCCCTCTAGGGCGCTTCCAGGAAGGCGGAGCCAGCGCCAGTAGTGCCTGTCTCGAATCAGAGTCTGCTGGCATTCGAGCAATGTGACCAAGCAGCCCCAGGCGCCTCCGTCTAATAGTACCGCATACCGTTCTTTGTTCAGTTCTAGCGTAGACCTCTTCATTGGAGATGAAGTCGGACCACTTGATGCCGCATAAGGCCCTCAAGCACTTAGTGCCAAATGCGTCTAGGCGCAGCTGATCCCGCCTTCAGAAGGACCATGTTTCAGAGCCGTAGAGGAGAACTGGCATGACACATGAGTTGAATAGTCGTATCTTGGTACTGAGGCTGATACGAGTGTTATTTCGACTCATTATTTATAACATCCTACGACGTCATAGTACGTTGCCTAGCAACGCAGCAAAGACGTTCGGTTATTTACATTTTAAAGATCTTTCTCGTCCAGTCAACAAACCTCTCACTGGACTGCATGGGTATGATGTTAAACTAAACTTTTTTTTCCACGGGTAACGTTTGTAACGAGCGGCTGAAGGCAGAAGGGTCGATTGCGACTTAATTTATTGTTGGCGCATTATCCAACCCATACCTCGCTCCTAGGTCAAGGAGTGAAGACGGACATCAGAGGATGGTGACGCTGGGTTGATCAACCCACTGCAATTTGATCTTACCACGTCGGAGTCGCGACCCGACTGGAACATATTAGCCTAATAAATAATGAGTCGGGTTATAATGTCGTGAAAAAATAATTTTTTAAAAATATTTTCACGGGCTTGCTTGCTTCAACTTAAAGAAGACCAAGATCATGACAACAGAGAAATGGACAAGCTTTGAAGTGGACGGGGAGGAGTTGGAGGTGGTGACAAGTTTCTGCTTCTTGGGAGCCATGATAGAAAGCGATGGTGGATGTGACAGAGAGATACGACGAAGGATAGCTTTGGGAAAGACGGCAGCGATGGGGCTGGAGAAAATATGGAAGGATAAACACGTGAGCCTAATGACGAAGACAAGAATTGTAAAGGCAATGATATTCCCAGTGGTGCTGTATGGATGTGAAACGTGGACAAAAACAAAGGCCTTAGAAAGGAAAATCGATGCTTGCGAAATGTGGATATGGAGGAAGATATTAAGAACTTCGTGGATTGAAAAAAGAACAAATGAATCCGTATTACAAGAGATCGGACAGTCAAGAGGGAATATGTCATTGGGACAGAGAGCGGCAAGGCAGAAAATGGCGTTCTTTGGACATGTGATGCGAGCAAACGGCTTGGAAAAGGAGATGATGTTGGCCTGCGGAGAGGGAAAAAGGAAGAGAGGACGCCCAAGAAGAAGGTGGATGGAAGAAATACACGAGAGAACAAAGATGAAACTGGAGGAATTGAGAGACGCGACGGAAGATCGTAACACATGGAGAAGATTTATCACAGCGGTCGCTAAGGTTCCAAGAATCGACGGCACAAGGTGACAAGGTGGCTTGCCCGATAAAACAGACCTGCCCTAAATTTGGGGTAGGGCATTTGCCCTCTGGACCCCCGCCTCGTACGCTTATGGTGCTGAGTACGAATAATTATATTACGGAGGGCATTCCACAGCAAAGGGCCGACAGAGCAAAGGCAGATGCTGGGCTGTAGCAGTCCGATACTGAGGTGCAAGAAGGGCATGACGGTCTAAAGAGCGGAGAGCCTGCGGGAGAGGACGTCGAGTGGTAGTTGAGATAGGCCGCCTAGTAAGACCACAGTGGTAGGCCTAGCGAGGAACTTGACCGAAGAACATCTTATAGGTAAGAAGAGAATTTTATATTGAATACCGGCAGTTAAGGACAGCCAAATTGAATGACGGTGTTCAGTCATAAAAGTTTAGAATGTGAGAGAAGCGAGGGAGGCGGGCAATCAAGCGAACAGATGCGTTGAGCCCCGATTGGAATGGTGCGAGGCGTTTGGTAGGCCATTGATTAAGTTGACGGACCTCCACCAGACAACTTTGCGCTCTCTCGCTTGCAATGGACTCTAGCTGTGACGCCTCGCCTAATGTTAACACTATGTTCTATTCTTACATTAAACAGTAGCGGCGCTAGGGGATTATGGGGGGCTAAGCCCCAAAGGTCATCCATTTTCCCCATGTAAAAATAAAATATTTCCGTGATTGCCTCTCCCCCCCCCCCAAATGAACCCGATGACTAAAAACGGCCGTCAGAAATTTTGCGGAATGAAAATGGAAAATTTCCTCAGCGGGTTCAGCCCCAAAACTGAAATCCTGGCGCCGCCACTGACATTAAGACTATATTTAGTCTTTATTTGCCTGGTAGGGAACGCTCCTGAGTGGATTGTCTCGATGTTGCGCTATATAAAAATTTCAAATGAATTAATGAATTGATGCAATAAAAAAAGCAAGAAAGCAGAATATCACAGAAAAACTGAGGTAGTGCTGTTTCAAAAAAATGACTTCACATAGATAAGATACTTAGATAGGTCTTATACGCAGGCGATGAAAGATAATGAACAATGATAAACAAAGTCAATAACAAAAAATTCTACCTGGGAAACTGAGCCACAAGCTGAAAAGAATCTCAGCCACTTTAATCTCGACCAACGCGAACTTCATATCAAATTTCTAATAATTGACTTAAAGTGAGTTTAGGTAAAGTAAGGTAATGACCAGCGTTCAGCTTAGTTCTGAGCAGATCGAGTTTGATCAGGTCAGAGATTAAGGTTTAGGCCTACAAGGTGAAGTGCAATGGTTAAACAGGACTTAGTAGGCCTATAATAGTGCGACTGGAAATTATTAAGAGTATTAATATAGGTTACTTAACCGTTTAATACGCTAACCCTAACTTAACTTTAGTAGGATTATGCTAGACCTGATGTCTGTTCAGCAGCCAATCGCGATTAAAACTATGAGCAGTGTGAAGTTTCTATTGCAACCTGCAGTGCAAGAAACGTCAACGGTTACCATGCATGACTCGATGTCAACATTGCTCGTCTATTCCTGTTGAGAATCAATAACATTTCACCCCAACTTTACATGCCAAGCCACTTTGACCACTGGTAATAGACCGACGTGACTGAAGTCACCCATAGGGCCTATACCGCATGTGTCCCGAACCATGTCTCCATAAAGCCTGTAGCCTATGGCTCTGTAGCCTATTGAAACAAAACACATAAAATTATTAATTTTTAATAAAGGCTTTTGAAATTTTGTTCAATGGCAGCTGTTGTGTTGAATGAGAAGCGCAGCAGACGAAACAGTAGGAATAGTCGGTCGTTGTATGGATGTGCCTCGCGCAAATTGGGCGATGTAGGCTTATTACGAAGGAGTCGGTTGCACTAATATGTACGAATCAATGGAGACGAAAACATTGCAGACATTGATACAATTCCATAGCCAGGGCCGGTGACACGAAAAGGATTATCCCCCCAAAAGCTATCCGGGGGATGAATTAATCTATTCCCCCGGATGGAATTAACCGGTCTAGAGTCTAGGCTATCCGGGGGGATAAACCATTCTATCCCATTTTTTGAAAAATGTGTATAATTAAAACAATTATACTCTAATCAAAATTTAAAGTGACTCTAATTGTTTTAAGTGACCTAAGCAATGCCAAGAGAAAGGCAATTCGAATTTATTTAGTGTCTCCGAGAGTTTTTAAGTGTCTTAAACGTTTTAAGTGCTATAAAAACAAAGCAAAACAAATTATCTAGTAGGAATAAACACACCTGTTAGTGTCATTGTTCAAAACAAAGCAGATGAAAATTAATTTGCAAAAATAAAAGCACGCGGAAGTGTTTTTTCGACTTTTCCTCATTTTGGGGATACTTATAATACGGGGGGATACTCAATTGCGTGACACCGGCCTTAGCCCAAATGGCGCCCCAGGCATAGGCCTGTATTTGGCACCCTTAGATTCCCACTCAATTGTTCAGCCCAAGTCAGAATCTAAAGATGAATTAGCCAGAGCCGGTATACGCTCACAAGACCGTAGCCAGGATTTTATTTCTGGGATGTTTTCTTGACCGTGAATTTTGAGGTGCGTAGGGGAGGGTGCCCCAAGACGGGACGATTCACAGTATTTGCACCAAATCACCTTTGCTATTGACAATACATATTTGCAACTTCTTCCTTCCTTTAAACTAATCCTTCAACCACTATTTGGCATATCATATGCCAGAAAACAATGTATGGCTCAGACAAGACAGCGAACTTTTGTTGACCTACAAATCGTCCCATCTTGGGCACAGGGGTGCCCAAGATGGGACGAGGGATTTCCACATTGAATTGACAGAAGAGAAAATTATTTGCAGTGTACATCGCTGGATAGCGTATATCCATGACCACTAATCGACTGCGTAGCCTAAAGCTTGAATGCACTGAATTACATACATACATGCATGCATGCATGCATGCATACACACATACATACGTACATGTGCGTACTACGTACATACATACATACTACATACATGCATGCATGCATGCATGCACACATACAATACATACAAATACAAACAAACATACATACATGTATATACAATATACATGCATGCATGTATGTATTGTATTGTATGTATGCATGCATGCATGTATGTATGTATTTACGTATGTATATGTAGGTATGTATGTATGTATACTTACATGCTTGCATGCATCCAATGCATACATACATACATACATGTATGCAATATATGTATGTATATGCATGTATGCATGTATGTATGTATGTATGTATGTATGTCCTTATTAAGAAGTTGCTTTACAGCATACAACTGGTATGTGACGTGTGCCCAAGACGGGACGTGTAGTTGTTTCACGGTTTACCATTGGAATATGAAGTGTGCCCAAGACGGGACGCGTCCCGTCTTGGGCACACAAAGCATGTCTCATCTTGTGCACTCTATGCGTGAAGTGTGAACGCATCAATTTTTAATGTAACCACGACGTATTATCGCCCATCTCAAAATACATGCGTTAGGTAACATATTTTACTGTGTTTAGCCACCAAGCACGTTTCGAAATGTTTCCGTAAAGTGATGACTTTGTGCGATTATTTAAAATCGCAAAATCGTAAGCTAACTAGCACAAAACGAAAAATGCTTATCTGCAAGTCGGATATGGTTAGCATAGAGACTGAAACTCGTACATACATGGACAAGGTAATTGTCGATGCATTGAGTGCTAATAAGAAATAAACGCGCAAAACGACTGCGAGAAAACTGAATCGTCTCATCTTGTGCACCGTCCCGTCTTGGGGTACCCTCCCCTACACATCTTGGTCGAAATTTTCTGACGACTTTTGCTAGTCGTCGAATTTCTGACGTCCAAAATACACTATTTTTCGCGATTTTCGACTATTTTCTGCTCAAAATTACATTACACACTGTCATGTGCTAGCAAATGCATAATTATTTCATTTTTGCATTATTTCATTTCGTGGGGTGTTCAAACATCCAAAACATCCAAAACATCCACCCTAACCACGGCCTTGTGTACGCTCAACTGAGTAATTCATTATAATTTCTTTCTTAGTACACTGAAGGCTGGATAATATTCATTTTTGTGGATAATGATATAAGCTAAAAATATGAAAATTCACTCTTGTGGAAATGTCGCCCTCTAGAACTTGGCGCTCCATGCAACAGTTAGGCTACTGTCCGCTTTGCCTATATGCCCAAGGTCGGCCCTGCCTCAGCTACTGCCCTTTCTTCATCGTCGTCCCTACTAGACTATTTATTTGAATCTGAATAAGGGCAGGCTGTAATGTTGTAATCTCATCTTGATACTCTACCACTACCATTTCATACATTTCATTTCTTGCAACATCTTCACTACCGTATCGAAATTGAGCGTCGCGTATTCTTACTTCTGTCTCCTAAAGCAAAGAGTATGGAATGCCGTTAAAAATCGAAGTAGCCTATATTTGTCGATACAAAATTTATGCAGTCCTTGAAATTAAATTAGGCCAACCTGAACAGGTGCAATGAATCAATAATTATTGTAAATTCCATCCAGTAGCGAAAGTCTTGAGATTAAAAGAATATAATGTAAAAAAATTATTTCGCCGGTGCCGCGGTGCCTCTCAAATTTTGAACTTTGCATGGTACGTTCGCCAATAATAGTTAGAACTCTCTGCTCTTAACACGGAGAGTGCTACGGGTTCAAATCTTCCCAAAACCGTAAACGTACTGTGTAGGAACCTCGAGCAAGTAGTTCACTGACAAAATTATTGTTGAACGCCAACTCCCTCCCTCCCTCCCTTCTTTCCTCTCCCTCCGTCCGTCCATCCGTCTGTCCGTCCATCCGTCTGTCCGTCCATCCCTGTCTGTCTGTTTGTCTCTCTCTATCTCTCTCTGTCTGTCTGTACGTATGTGTCTATCTGTCTGTCTGTCTGTCTGTCTGTCTGTCTGTATATGTCTCTCTCTGTGACTCTGTCTCTCTGTCTCTGTCTGGCCATCTGTCTCTATCTCGCACAATCTCTCACCCACTCTCTGCACTCTGTCCCTTCCTCTTGCTGCCCGTTTCTCTGTCTCTTTCTGTTTCTTTATGTCTGTCTGTCCATCCGTTTGTCCGTCTGTCTATCTCTCTCTTCTCCCGTGCATCCTTGTCGTCTCATCTTGCGAGTATCACGCAGTGACTGATGCAGAAAACAAGAACTCTAAACACGTCAGGACGAAGCAGATGCTACTTGCCACAAAGCAAGACACCCGTCACGACAGTTACTTGTCTGTGTATGTGTGACATTGTGTGTGTCCCTCTGTGTGTGTGGCTCTCGCTCTCTTTGCCTCCTGATTCTGCTAGACTCCTACTCTTCCTCATCATCAATCCTTCTCATATGCGCCTCAGTATCGTTCACTAAAGTGACCTTCATCAAAGTCTTATCCGCATTCCTCCTCCTTTTTCTTCCTTCTAATAATTATACTGTCACTCAGTGATTTCTCCGGAGTCGACCCGGACTTGACTTCTATGGACTCGGACTAGACCTGGCTCGTCTTAGGTGGACTTGACTATCAGACCAAGCATATGCTATCGATAGACAGCAATGTCGAACAACACGTCGTAAGTGACGATGTTGTTCAAAGACGTCTTATTGACTTCATGATAAGCCTTTGACGTGTTATGAGCTTACTTACTAAAGTCTTTTCAATATGCCGAGAACTTTAAGAGATAAACGAAATGTCCTAAAATGTTGTTCTCTATAGACAGGAAACGCATCAAATAATGCTCGACGGAGTCACCTCTGTAATTATATCCACCTAACAGTGAATAAATACCATCTAGCGAATAAGAGAGTTGCAAAGATTTTATTTTATACCCAACGATCTCTTCCTGCTTCTTCTCTATTCCAAGCAGCAGTGCACGTGCCACCTAGCGAGGATGATTGGAAACAGGAAAATCATCAAAGAAGTTTTGCAATCAAATGTAGGCCTAAGTTTACGTAGCCTATCGATCGTACCTTCTGTTAAGTTCTGTGTGATCTTTAGCCTGAACAAAAAGTTCTGTAACGCCGTTTGTGCAATGTCCCAACGTAAGAAATGATAAAAGGGTATACAATGTGCAATGACTATAACTTCTAATTAATTTTAAAAAGAGCCATTTAAATTATAGACTTAATTGGGTGTCAACATAGCCAAGGGCGGATACAGAAACTTTGGACGGGGGGGGGGGGGGGCAAAAATTCTTGGGTTGGGTCTCGGGAAAAATTCTTGGCCTCAGGTCTGGAAATTTTTTTTTCGTGTCCGCCAAAAAACGTTGACCTTTTTTAGTCATCCGGCCAAATTTTCAGGAAAATCATACCATTATTTTCATCCGCCAAAAATCATACCGTAAATACACACAATTTTAAGCTTCCTGAAACCGAATGGGGGGGGGCCACGATACATGGGCGTTTCTAAATGGGGGGCATGGCCGGATTGGCCCCCCTGAATCCGCCCCTGAACATAGCCACATAATTAAATCTTCGAGTGCAATTGGCTTTCACCATCTAAACTGCACACAACTGGAGTTCAGATGAACTCGTACATTTGCACCCAATTGTCCCACACATCATCGCTGATTATGTCGCTGCCAGGTGCACCAGAAGGCAGGAAATTCATCTCACACGTCTTGTCCACCTGGCGATAGTTGACCGAGTCACAGTCGACGGTTTCTTGACATTTTCCGACGCACATCAGAGCAGAACGTTTGCTTAGGATGATTGCGCCAACTGACATCAGTCGCTGCTTTGAAATGCGCTTCCAGCTGTTTACTATGAAGCACAAAAGTAACGAATTTTTTGGCTAGACTGTCTACTCATCGATTAAAAAAAGAGCGGTTAATAAATTAGCCTTGGCCCTATTTACTTCGAACACAGAATTAGGCCTATGGTCTATTCATTATTATTGATTATAATTAGTGAAGTAATTAATTCGTACCTATTATGATAGCCTATCTCATTATAATGCGCTAGGCTATCATGAATTATAGTAGGCATAGGCTACACCAGTGGTGTAGTTGGTGGGGGGGAGCGGGGGAACGCCGTTCCCCCACTTTTTTCCAGGGATAATGGAATATTAATAATAATACTACCAATAATATTATTATTATAAAGAGCGTTTCCCCACTTCATGTTTTAGGACTACACTACTGGACTACACTACTTATTATTGTGGCGATCTGGCCATCTGGGTTCTAATATTTATATCTTCACTGTTGATCCCAATTCTGTGCTTGCCATGGATAAACCTACGACACTATATAGAATCTAGGCATGCCAGGCTGATCACACCGTAACCTCACATAACCTTACATTTTCCTTTACCAAACTGTCATCGCCTTTCTTTCTTCGCATTACCGTTGGCCTACCTGCTGTGTGCTATGCTATGCAAGCCTTGTTTGCATTGCCGTATACCGGGTACTTTATTTTATTTGAGTACAGTTCTCGTTGGTCCAGGAAACTCACATTTTCTCACTAGTCCGGTGTAGATCTCGACTTCACAGATGGTCAGGTTCTCGGGTCTGTTCTTAGCCGTCTGGATGACGACGTAGCGCCCGGATGCGGAGCCTGGATTACACTGGAGGCTGAGGTTGGCACCGTCCTTAGCCGGTCCCGGGTACTGACCACAGAGGGCGTAGTATCCTCTGACCGGATTTGCAGAACTGTTGGTCAGTCCGACGATGAAGTTGTCCAAACGAAAACCTGAATCCGAATACGGAACTAGACGTTGCCTTGCACGTAACTTTGCAATTTTGACAATAAATGTTACTTAGCATTGATATATATATATATATAATATTATATATATACACACATATAAAGAAAGCTACTCACGGATTACATAATAATTCAGTCAGTTTTTAAATCTGTTCTCACACCGTACCCGCAGCAGTAGCCTAAAGTGACAACTGAGCTCAGTAACGTACAAGGTGTTTGTTCTAGAATTTACCAAAAATCAAGCTTGTTAATTCTTCCAGTGTGAGAATTGTGGAAAAATAACTGGGGTTGGGGAGAGGGGTTGGACTACGATCAAGTTGGAATTGGGGTGTGAAAACATACTTTAACATGGGGCTCTAAGGAAGACTGGGGGGTTGAAACCCCTCAGCCCCGGCAATCCTCACCCTGAATCCCTCTAAAGTCTAAACCTATAGATCAAGAAGTAAAGCTGAAAGTCTGAAACAACACAATGCCATCGTCGTCATCATCATCGTCGTCGTCGTCATCATCGTCGTCGTCGTCGTCATCATCAGAACTTAGACCTACCACAGCAATCGCCACGGTTAGTGACGACGACCCGTTGAACCTTGACCGGTTGGCCGAGATCAATGCGCCACCAGCTGGTAGTCTCGGTACCACCTGCAGGTAACGGTTCTACCGTATGAGAACAAGACCCCGCGTTGGCGTTCGTGTTGTAGTTTCCGTCTATGGCAAGACTGGCAATGGCAGGCTTACCATTAATGATAAAATTGGAACTCTGAGTTGCGGTCAGTCCAGTCAGATTCAGTCTGAACATCGCTGAAACAACTGACAACAAAATAGCTGCGCGATCTTAGCTTAAACTGCAGGGTAGTGTAGGACCCAAAACGATTCGACAATGTTGGCCTACCGCAGCGGCACCGCCAGGATTTTTTTTCTGTAGGCACAACTTGCACAAAATAATATGAAGCGAACATCGATCGATACGAGCTTATATATATATACCGTGAATTTTGAGGTGCGTACACATCTTGGTCGAAATTTTCTGACGACTTTTGCTAGTCGTCGAATTTCTGACGTCCAAAATACACTATTTTTCGCGATCCCTTGGGGGAAAATGTTTTAAGGAAACGCACAGAAACAGTAGTGCTTCCAGATAAGATCATCATCAATATCATTGGGCTCAATGCCCGTAAGAGTCCAAAAACGCAGCTAACTCTGCTAATGAAACTTTGAACATCTTATTGACATAATAATTATTAGGCTTAACCGAAATGAAGCAGAATCCTAATTAATCTTCACTGATCAATGTCTGCAATGGAATAGCCAAAGAAAGATTCACAATAACTTAATTAATTTAACATGCTTTTGTCAATTACCACGTAAACATTTTGAAAATCGCGGTTTTGTGTGCGCGGTTTTGACAGGATACCCCAGATTCTGTGTCTCACGTCGAGGCTCTTTCCGTTCATCCCAGCAAGCGTGGCCTCTCGTCTCAAGCTGACGGACCTCCACCAGACAGCATTGCGTTCTCTCGCTTGCTTGCAGGCCCTCTGACCTGCAATGGACTCTAGCTGTGACGCCAGGGCTGTTTTAAAGGAATTTTTAGAACTGCACAACTTTTTCTTTTCCTTCCCATCCTCCATGGCAAATTATACTTCCCATCGGAAGACAATGTGTCCTTTTTGCTAGTTTTAGCTCTACAGAAGTGCTTCTACAACTGCACAAATCCATTTAGAACCGCACATTTTGTGTAGGACTGCACGTTAAAAAAGCCCTGTGTGACTAGGCATCACACAGACGCCTAGTGCTAAAAGGCCATCCCACTATGTTCTATTCTTACATAAAACAGTATAGCGGCGCTATGAAGGCCTAGGGGGGGGGCTAGGCTACCCCAAAAAGGTCATCTAGTTTTTGTTCCCATGTAAAAATAAAATATTTCCATATTTCCACGATTAGGTCCCCACCGCGCAAATGAACCAGATGACTAAAAAAAAGGCCATCACAAATTTTGGCGGTGAAAAGGGAATTTTTCTACGAGATTTCGACCAAATGACTAAAAAAAGGTCGTCAGAAATTTTGGCGGAAAATTTCTACGAGATTTCGACCGGATGATTAAAAAAAGGTCGTCAGAAATTTTGCCTAACGAAAATGGAAAATTTCCTCCGCAAGTTCAGCCCCCCAAAACTGAAATCCTGGCGGCGCCACTGACATTAAGACTGTATATTTAATCAGTCGGGGTCTGAGTGGATTGTCTCGATGTTGCGCTATATAAAAATTTCACATGAATTAATTGATGCAATAAAAAAGCAAGAAAAACTGAGGTAGTGCGGTTTAAAAAAAATTGACTTCACATAGATAGGCTCTATACGCAGCCGATGAAAGATAATGAACAATGATAAACGAAGTCAATAACAATTATAAAAATCCTACCTGGGAAACTGAGCCACAAGCTGAAAAGAATCTCAGCCACTTTAATCTCGGCACTCGGGAACTTCATTCCAAATTCCTAATAATTGACTTACTCTAGGCTATAATTGGTCAGCGTTCAGCTTAGTTCTGATCAGATCGAGTTTGATCAGGTCAGAGATTAAGGTTTAGGCCTACAAGGTGAAGTGCAGTGGTTAAACAGGACTTAGTAGGCCTATAGTGCGACTGAAAATTATTAAGAGTATTAATATAGGCTACTTAGTCGTTTAATACGCTATAGGCTAACTATAACTTAACTTTAGTAGGATTATGCTAGACACGATGATGTCCGTTACATCTGCAGCCAATCGCGATTAAAACTATGAGCAGTGTGAAGTTTCTATTGCAACCTGCAGTGCAAGAAGCGTCAACGGTTACCATGAGTAGAACAGAATGTAGCAAGCTCGGACATTCGACCAGTATAGCCTTGACTTTCGTCCAATCTGACCAGTACGGCCTTCAGTTTCGTCCATTTGACCAATACCAGCCTAAAAAATTGAGTGCCCGCGCAGTTTGACCAATATAGCCTTACTTTTTCAAATTCGATGTCTGGCGTAAAAAAAGTAAAAAAGTAAAAAAGTAAAAAAAAAATTTTCTCTGGCGTATATAAAATGACTGAAAAAATGGAATATACGGCGCGACCTAAGGACAAGATATCCCAATATAAAATGGACTACTCATCGTATAATCTGAAAGAATTACGACAAATTCCTAAACAGAGAGGACAAAGAGGATACTCGAGTTTGCGAAAAGCGGAACTCATAGCGTTCATATCGCAGGGAGATCGACTAGGCGCTCGGGCTCAGGTCAACAAAGCACAAGCGCATACTCCCGCCACTGTGCGAGAATTGCGAGAAATTGCGAAAAAGAGAGGTGTGCGAGGATACTCGAGATTAGCAAAAGCGGAACTTACGGCATTCTTGACTACTACTTGGAAATTTTTGCATCCGGGGAAAAATAAAATAGTTTTTTCGGATTGGCTGACTCGCGAGATTAGTCAGTTACCCCCGCAAATAAAACCACCCATTCATAGGTTCAAACTTCGAGAGACTGCGACGGCCATCAAAGGGTTTACAAAAAGATACACGATCGATGGCGACAACGGGATCGATGTTGCAACTTTTCTCAAGGCTGTAAGACCGCATGTAGTTAGGCTGCTAGGGAAAAATCGTGGGGTAAAAGTTCAATTCGACCTCATGTGCGAAATGGAGAAAGTAGATATGAAAACCGGCGAAGTAGTAACGGCTGAGCCTAATTTCAAATCAAAGAGTGATATTATTTTAGAAGCAACCGATGTGAGAGAAATATATACCAACGCAGCGGATAAAATTAAGGAGAGCATGGCAAGTTTTCAGATGCGGGGGAGTAATTGGAGATTCAAAACCGTTTTGAAGTTGGATATCGATACGGTGGTATATAAACCATTGAAAGGACGTTCTTATATTCCACTTCCAGATTATTTAGCGAATAAAAAGGCTATTATTAATATGAAGAACAAAGATGAAGAATGCTTCAAGTGGTGTGTAACGAGAGCTGTAAACCCCGTTGAAGAACATCCGGAGAGAATTACGAAAGAATTAATTAGACAGTCTGAGGAACTCAATTGGTCTGGTATTGAATTCCCAGTAGCAGCGGATGCTAATGTGATAGGTAAGTTTGAGAAAAATAATAATATTAGTATTAATGTTTTTGGTTACGAGAAAGATGTGAATGTATTCCCACTATATATATCAAAGCATGAGAATGATGGGTGTGTAGATCTATTACTCATTTCTGATGGAGAAAAGAAGCATTATTGTTGGATCAAGAATTTCAATAGACTGATGGCGGTGAAAACAGAAAATACTACTACATCAATGTACTATTGCAAAAGATGCTTGATAGGATTCAGTAGAAAAGAATCGCTTCACAAACATACTGAGTACTGTTCGCAGCAGGACGCCCAACGAATAGAACTTCCAGAACCTGGGACTATGCTAAGTTTTACACATTATTATAGAAAGATGCGTGTACCGTTTTTGTATTTTGCCGACTTTGAATCGTTCATAAAACCTATCGGTACATGTCAGCCCGTTCCTAGCACGTCTTACACCAACAAGTATCAAAAACATACGCCCAGCTCGTTTTGTTATCATTTGAAATGCTTCGACGATGAAGTTTATTCCCAAGAGCTGGTGCGTTTTACAGCTGAAAACGAAGACGATGATGTTGCTCAGTTATTCATAGACTCTATCGAAGAAAATGTAAAACGAATATACAACGAGTTCAAATTCCCCAAGAAGATGATATTCGGCAAGAAAGAGCAGGAGCTCTTCGACTCGGCTACTGTTTGCCATATATGCGAACGAGAATTTATAGGCGAAGAAAAACCGGTTCGAGATCACTGTCATTTGACTGGAAAATTTAGAGGTGCCGCTCACAACCTTTGTAATCTGAAATACAAAGTCCCCAAGTTCTTCCCCGTCGTATTTCACAATTTGACCGGTTATGACAGCCATTTATTTATCAAGAAATTACGAGGTGAACACGGCGAGAAAATCAAATGCATTCCCTGCAACGAAGAAAAGTATATCTCATTCAGCAGAGAGGTCGTCGTCGATAAGTTTGTAGATGCAGATGGAAAAGAGAGAGAAGTCAAGCGCGAATTACGTTTCATCGATAGTTTAAGATTCATGCCCCAGAGTCTCGATGTGTTATCGAAAAATCTTCAGAAAGATCAGTGCAAGAATTTAGGGAAATTTTTTGAAGGTGAGAAGCTGGATCTTTTACTCAGAAAAGGCGTTTACCCATATGATTACGTCGACGGTGTTGAAAGATTAAACGAAACCGAATTACCATCGAAGCATGCCTTCTATTCAAAACTAACCGATTCGGGTATCAGCGAAAAAGATTACGCGCACGCGAAAACGGTATGGGACAAATTTGAATGCAAAACATTACGTCAATATCATGACTTGTACAATTTATCGGATGTTCTATTATTAGCGGATGTGTTCGAAAACTTCAGAGACGTCTGTATGAAGCACTACAACCTAGATCCTGCGTGGTACTACACTAGCCCAGGACTTGCATGGGATGCGGCGTTGAAGACGACTGGTGTAGAGTTGGAGTTGTTGAGTGACTACGATATGTTACTGATGATCAAGCAGGGAATACGAGGAGGCGTCAGCACGATTTCACATCGATACGCGAAGGCGAACAACGAGTACATGGGGGAAGCTTTCAATCCCACCCAGCATTCAGTATTCATTCCATACTTGGACGCGAACAACTTGTACGGATGGGCGATGAGCAAACCGTTACCAACTCATGGGTTTGAATGGATGAACGATGACGAATTGAATGATTGGAGAAACATTACCGAACGAGATGGCGCGGGATGTGTGTTAGAAGTCGATTTAGAATATCCAAAGGAATTGCACGACCTGCATAATGATTATCCTCTAGCTCCTGAGAGTGTAAAACCTGCGGGATCGAATGTCTCAAAACTAATTCCAAACTTGAATGACAAAATAAAGTACGTCGTTCATTACGAAAATTTAAAATTGTATGAACGTCTCGGATTGAAAATCGTAAAAATACATCGGGGAATAAAATTCGCGGAAAGTGCCTGGCTGAAAAAGTATATCGATCTGAATACCAACCTGAGAACGAAAGCTACGAACGATTTTGAGAAAGACTTTTTCAAACTGATGAACAATAGCGTTTTCGGTAAAACAATGGAAGCTATCGAGAATCGAGTTGACATACGATTGGTGAGTGATGAGAAGGAAGCTATCAAGCTAGTCGCGAAAACTAATTACGACAGACGAACGATTTTCGATGAAAACCTCATCGCCGTTCACATGAAAAAGACCAAGTTGTTTTACAACAAGCCGATATATCTAGGGATGTGTATATTGGACGTTAGTAAGACGCTCATGTATGAGTTTCATTATAATTACATCAAGGCCAAGTACGGAGATAGGGCCAAGCTATTATTCACCGATACCGATTCTTTGGCGTATGAAATTAAAACGGAAGACTTCTACAAAGATATTTCCCCCGACGTCCAAAGTATGTTCGATACTTCAGACTATCCGAGCGATCATCCGTCGGGTATAGAATCCGGCGTTAATAAAAAAAGTGGTTGGTATGTTCAAAGACGAGGCCGCGGGAAAACAGATTGAAGAATTTGTCGGGCTGCGATCCAAGTTGTACTCTTACAAAATGGCGGGTGAAGACTACAAGAAATGTAAAGATGTGAAAAAGAACGTCGTCAAGAAATCAATCACTCACGCAGATTACAAAGACTGCGTGTTTACGAAAAGACAACAGTCGAGAGCGATGAACGTCATTCGATCCTACCGCCATGAAATTTACACCGAAGAAGTAAATAAAATAGCTCTCTCAGCAAACGACGACAAAAGAGTAATAATGGATGACGGGATCCACACCCTAGCCTATGGACACTACACGCTGAAAACTAAACAAAATAAAGAATAATTTACACTAATATAAAATGGATGCGGCAAAAAAAGTGTGTACTAAATGCAAAAAAGAAAAAAGCTTGGACGAATTTCACAAAGATAACTCACAGAAGAGCGGGTATTACCCCAGCTGTAAAATTTGTAAAAATGCCAAAGTGAAAGAGCTTGCGCACAAATACGCAAGACAGGAAATTAGGGAGACAAAAGACACAAAAGTTTGCAGCCGGTGTAAGGTAAATCAGAACATATCGGAATACGTCAACAATCGATTTCAAAAAGATGGAAAGGCGAATGAATGCAAAAATTGTAGACATAATTATTATCTCGCCTGTGTAGAAGCCCGAAAGCTCATTAGTTTGTGAAACATCTAGATGAAATATTAAAATGAGCTATACAACTGTGAAAAATATAAATGTCGAAGGCGTAGTCCTCCCGAATCATCCGTTGACGAATTTTGAACTACTAGATGCCGCGAAAAAGCTCAATATCCCTAATTTCCGGGGAGTATTTCTCAGAGACGAGCTGCCGAAGAAACCTAGACGGACCGAATGCGGGATATTGAATCTAGACGATTCTAATGGAACCGGCTCGCACTGGGTCGCTTTTTCAAAAAACGGCAAGGACAAAATATATTTCGACAGCTATGGCCTGTCCCCTCCTACGGAACTGGTAAAGTATTTACAGAGTCCCGTGTACTACAATAGCGAGCGTATTCAGCCTGACAACGAAGTGTTTTGCGGTCATCTATGCCTGCACGTCCTGAAAAAAACATGCAAAGATGGAGTGACTTTTCAAGAAGTTATAAACAGCCTGCATTGAAAATTATATTCAGATGTAAAAAATGCCTGTTGATAAATTTGGACATACAGATTCAGGATCTACGCAGAGAGTAATTGCTGGGGGAGTTACTGAAAGTCAAGTAAATAGTACTTTTCTACGGCTAGATGGCGCAAACCCGGCGACTGGCGACCTAAATATGAGTGGACATACTATTAGAGGTCTGCCTACAACGAATACAGCGAATACAGTGAATACGGCGAATACTCCGGAAGCGGGAATAGATGAGGCTGTAAGTCGGGGGCAAGTAATAGATTTACTGCGGAATCACGACGACGTCCCGACCGACAATAATCATTTGACGAATAAGAAATACGTCGATGAACAACTTACTTCGAAAGTGGCGACGGTGGTAGGGCCCGCGGTTAGTGCTTACAGTTCAACTCAACAGGCTATACTCGCTAGATCTCACACTGCAGTTACTTTTGATGTAATAAGATGCGGTACCGCAAAACACGGTATTGAACAGGGTATCGGAACGACTTCTTTCTTCCCCAGTAAAGCCGGGTACTATATCGTTTCGGCGTACATAGAATTTTGTAACAATAATGCTTCCGCGTATGGCACCGTCCACCTGTATAAAAATGGGGCGTCGTACATGCAGATTGCGGGCGGAGGGAGCACGAAAGGTTCGCACAACCATTCAATCGGTAGTAACATAGTTTTTCTAGACGAGTTCGATTACGTCAACATACACGCCTTTTCATCCATCGCTACGAACATTTTGTGTAGGGACTTTTCGGCGGCATTCTTGCGACCCTAATTAATAAAAATTATTATATTCAAAATGCCTGTTGATAAATTTGGACATACAGATTCAGGATCTACGCAAAGAGTAATTGCTGGGGGTGTTACGCTATCTCAGATAAACAGTACTTTTCTAAGGCTAGATGGAAGCAACGACGTTGTCGGAGATATAGATATGAATGGCCATCATCTCGTAGGGTTACCGACTGATTACCCTTTTACGGGTAACGGGGGTGACGCTATTAGTTCAGCCCAAGCTACTGCCCTAGTCGTTGACAAAACAGCGGATATCGCCCCTAGAGATTACGTTTCGGGTATGAGGGTATCCCCGGGCAATCTAGTGAGAAATACGACGAGCGGTATTATATATAGGTTCGAAGGAACGGCTGGAGCTATAACAGCGGCGCCAGCATTATCCGCGAATTGGAGGCCTACAACCGGACCGGCTATTTGTGTGTTGAAAGAGGATGAAGAGGGAGCAACCACAATCGTAAGTGGTGGCGCATTCTCAGGCACATAGGCTATGCAACGCATGGTGGTGCATTCTCAGGCGCACATGTAATGCACCATCAATTAACGGTCGTTGCCATCAATACGGATTCGGCGTATACGACGTCCTTGGGCTTAATAACTATTCCTCGTACGGGCGTATATCGACTTGGCGGATTCGCGAATTTCTTGATAGGAAATGACAGTCCAGGCGAAAAAATAATCGGAATTGCGTATGTCCAAGACGAGTTATATAGTAACGAACTTTTTGAATACAAGGTCAGCGGAACAACGGTTGGCAGCAGAATATCGCTCGTATTACCAACCGTCGCCATATTTTTCAACGTCAACGATAAGCTCGGTATGAAGTTATATTCCGTCATGTCCGGAAACAGTCCAACGGCCGGCCGCCTTCTTCTCATGGGCGGAGGCGGATTGCAGGTCGAGTTTTTGTACTAGGTAACCGTAGATACCTATCGTTCATATACGCGCGATAGGTATCTGTAAGTCTCATTATTCTTCAACGTTATCTTTCTTCAATATACCACACTCATTTTCTGTCCGTCCGATTGAAACCTCAGTAACTTGTCTGAAATCACCATTGCGTACGCTTCCGTATTAGCTGGCGGCGCTGTATTGAACGTGCCTTTGATCTGGATATCGACCACCGATGACTTCAGACGCTCGGATTGCTTGCTCACGTCAAACACCATAATCGGAAACAGATCTTTGAAGTCCGAGGGTGTGATATTGCATTGCGTCATTAGTTCGTCCATTCCATAGTATTTTTCACTGAACGCGGCTGCTGCTCGGTACGCCCGCGCGAATTGTTGATTCGGAAATGATAGGTTGTAGTCGACAACTGGGTATCGGTCCTGGTTCATCATCACGAACATGTTCTTCAGATCGCAATGATTGAAAACTGATGGATTTTGTTCTTGATCACCGCTTTTGTCGGTTTGAAAACCCAAGATGATGTACCTAGGCTTCTCAGGTAATGTCTTGACGCTAAGTCTCCAGCTAAAATTAGTCGACTGTGCGACGGAGGTGGTATCGCATTGACGGGCTCTGTACGCAACTGGCAGCGACGCTTTCGATTCGATCGTTTTGTACAATTGCATCTTCTCCATATCCGCGGGAATAACGTGAGGCATGAACCATGAGATTTTATCTACTCTCACTTTCCCTGCGGCCGCGGCGGCGAGTCTAAAAATTGCGTCATCATCGGCTTTACGAACCAGAGTTAGCGTATGTTTCACACCAAAAACAACCTTGTCGTAATCATCGCAAAATCCGAAAATATGCTTCAATGGAACTACAAAGCTGAAAGTACCTTTGGCATTTGGTTTTTGAATTATATACGACTGTCTCACGGCGAAACCTTGATTATCCGCGATAGCAGCCGTCGCCCCGCTGTCCTTGTACCACAACTGATTCAGACCTTGAGCTAGTTGAAAATCATTCGGGTATTTGAGTAATCCGAGCATCGTCGTTGCTTGACCTGGGTGAAATATCGATTCAATTTCCTGATTCGACAGGGAATACGAAATTTGGCTGAAAAGATGCATGAGCCCATTATTCGTAAGAGTTGCTTCATCGGCATTGACGTAGAAGGGGTTGGGGCCGGTCGCCTTCGTCAATCTACCCTCGAACAGCAGGTAAGATTCTGCCGGATGACAAAATAAATCTTGAAGTTCGATGTTTATTCTAATCTCGCCGGAGGTGTTTAGATTCGCCCCCGATATCGGCTCATACTCGTACCATTCGTAACGTTCGACGCTTTCATCGCTCAATGGTTGTTCGGTAAATCTCAGAATATCAGATGATTGCATTTTTACTACTACGCGATAATATTTTTTACGCGACCTTCATTCCGGCGCCGTTTAGCGAGCGTACTAAATCTTGTATCGACATGGCGCCGTTCTTCTTCAGACCATCCCCCATCATCAGATTATTAATATTCGGGATATTCGAGATCGACCCGACGCTGCCGACGCCACTCAGCCGCTCTAAAATTTGTATAGTTTCTGGCGTAATTTTCTTGGAGGTGGGAGTAGGAGTAGGGGCAGGAGTAAACAGTTTGGCCACTGCTTTGTCTACTAATCGTTTACCAGCGTCGATTGCGGTTGTTTTCCCAACATCGATGGCCTTTTTCCCAATTTCTTTCGCCACGTCTTTACTCGCGTTGAGAGCGGTCGTTGCTAATTGTTTGGCGGCGTTCGACGTTACTAGTCGTTTGAAAAATCCCGAAATTGTATCGAATATTCCCGATCCTCCGATAACGTATTGTTTTCTATACCTCCTTCTATTAATGACTTGCATTTTTTCTGCATTTTACAATGTCATCATTATATTTTTGTAAGCATCTTTACTCAGCACTTCCTGCCTCAATAACGCGTCGCACATCGCCACGATCTCGTTTCTCACGCCGGTATTGCCTGCTTTGAAGCTTTGAAATCGTAGTTCTAGCTGTTTCGCTAATACGTTTGGATCTTCGGAAATAACGATTACACCACCCACGCCTTTACCCACCGCATTACGAGTCCTCTTTTCCCATATCGGCTTGATAATTTCTCTATATTTGACGCTCGAAGATGCTTTCGGTTTGTTGGGATTTTTTGGCTGTCTGATAGCATCCGTCGCGAGTAGAATCTCGGCGTAATCGTCTCTATCATTATTATCGTATATCGACGTGTTCGGCTGTTTCATCGTCAACAACTCCCAAAGCCCCGGTGTTCCGCTATACGTCTTATTTCCAACCGTCACATCGTCTCCTTGAATAAAAATCGGAGTGTCGCCGATGTAGAATTGACTATTTTTTGATCGTATTCCGAACGTCGTGTCTACGATTTTTCTATCGGAGGCGTATTGATGAAGGTACTTGGTGGCTACATCACCTAATTCTAAAGTTCTAATATCCTCAGTCGGATCGTCGCTATACGCTTCTATCGAGGGATACTGAGGAAATTGAATCTTCAACGAAGCGGGTAGTGTCTGTAGTGCGTTTGTAGTAGCTATCGAGTTTTCTTTGATGGCGGATAGTAAGACATTTTGCTCTTTGGAAATTGCGGATTGCGAATCGACGATAGGCTTGTACAGCTTGGTTAATTCTTGTTGCAGCCCCGAATCCCCCAATCTCTCCGATAAAAAGTTCTGTTGAATATTCTTCTTGGATTTCAGAAACTCTTCGACTATGAAATTTCTTTTCGCCGGGTCATCTATCTTTAGAAACGACATTTTTAATAAAAAATTTAATGTTTTTCGACATGTTTTCCGGCGTGTTTTTCGACGTGTTTTTCTACATGTTTTTCGACGTGTTTTTCTACATGTTTTTCGACATGTTTTTCGACATGTGTAAAAACACAAGTTAGACGTATTTTCAGACATAGCGACATAGGTCTACATAGGTCTACAAAACTCTACAAGTCTACATGATTTCATACATGTTCACGTTAGTCGTCTTTCTCACAGATTCGGTATTTTTCTCAAACATGCTTTGAAAGGACTGCCTGACTTCCTCTCTTCCCCGATCGATGAGTGATTGTTTCGTTTTCTCATCCATCGCGTCTATCGCAACTTTCGACTTACTTTTGATTTCTTCTTTCATGCCATTGAATTTTTCAATCTCACTTAGAATCAGAGAATATTCCTCGTCTGAAATGTGATCATCCACGAGTGCTTTTGAAATATGGTCGCTGATCGTGTTGAGCTTCGCATCAGCTAGCGTTTTGATCCTTTCATGCTTCTCCGCCTTCAGGGCGAGCTTTTTACAGATTCGGCTGCCAATTATACTCAATAGCCCCGCACCTAGCGCTGTCCCTTCCATAGCAATAGCGATGGGGGTTGCAATTATGGTGGCTAGTACACCGATTCCCGAAATTCCGAGCCCCATCGTGATCGCCATGAGGACGTTGTCTACTACGCCGATTACGCTCACACTTCTATGGTACTTTTTACTCAACGCTGCTCTTTTGTCGCGTTCTTGCTCGATCTCCTTTTTGATTTCGCTAATCTTCTGAAGTCGATACGTTTGTGCGGACCCTGCGGCTATTTGTATTTCACCTTCTGGCGCAGAGGGCGTTATATTTGTTAGGTTTGGATAGAGTTTGATGCCTTCGTATTCCATTCTTTTATTTATTAGCAATATATATTTTTTACCGTTGATAATTTACACAGCATAGCGAATCTCCTTCGTTTATTGTTACTGCCGAATCGGAGTTGTTTTGAATGGAAACTATGATATCATCGACCACATCTTCTGAAATCACTCCATCTAGTAGGCTGCATCGTCGTTCTTTGATACTCTGTCTGAGGGAAACGAGGCAAAGTCCTGCCGCCATTTCTACACCTAGTCCAAGCCTTAGCGTATTTGCCGCCTTTGGTTGTATCGTGATATCATTTTGCGCAAAAATCTCCCATCGCAGACCTCCTAGTTGTCTTACTGGGACGCGAGTAGCACCGCTCGTAATCTTCCAAAAGACTGAAACGGGCTGCGTTCTAACCTCTACCGGTCTAGTTGGTTTAGTTCCAAATTTGTGTATTGGTCTCGACATTTTACATATGATAATTTATAATATCATGCCGAGAATCGGAATGTTTCGAAACGGCGAGTTGGGGCCGAGCAAAAGTCCTTCGCCACTCACATAGCCCGTCCCTGTTTTCATGTACAGCCCGGATCCCATTATCGATGCGCCTTTTTGCCACGGAGACAAGTACAAACCGGATCCGGCCGCTCTTATTTTGCACGCTATGTCACCTTTCTTGACATACATTACGCCCGAACCGCTGATTTTATCGACAATCTTAGTAGTTGCCGCGGAGCCTAGACCGCTCAATGCCCCCATCGCTAGACTTGGTAGCGCATTAGACAGAAGGAACCGTCCCGCTGTCGCTAGAAACGGAAGTATCGCGCCTATGAATCCGCCTTCGACTTTCTTGTTGTTCTCCAATTGCGTTTTACTCATTTTAATAATCATGCCAGTTCCTTTTTGGTAGGCTGCTGCCATTTTATTGATTTGCGCCTGGGTGAGCGCCAAAACGTGTTCGCCATTCAAATCATCGTGCGATAGTTTGATGCTCACGCCGCTCCCCGCTTGAAGTGATCTTTTAATTTGTCTTGTTGCGCTTCTGAAATATTAACTTTTACGTCCGTGTAACGATTCATTTTATTAATAAATTACAAAAACTTTCAAACTTCTCTGATGTGAAATCGAATCGCCAATTCTTCACCTCGAAGATTTAGTAGGTTCCCGTGTTGGTCTGTGAGCCTCGTTTCCATCGTCGAAATTGTAGATAGCAAAATCGGGAGATATATCAAATTATGCGGCACTTCGATAATCTTGTAACCCGGACCTACGTTTGGGAAAAAAGAATATATCACGTTTTCCGATGTTCCGTTAGTGTACGAAGACCCAATAATGTCGCTGGTCACTCTCAGGCTGCTTACACTCATTATATTTACCAAGTTCTCTGATTCGTTGTATCCCGCCGAATAGATCCATTTGTCAAACCCTAGAACCTTTCCGATCGAATTCTTTGGCGTAAAGTCAACCATATAATCTGCTTCTATATTCACCACAGACCTCAGAGTATTGGTGTTTGGTGCTATTGAGATACAGTAAGCGCCATTTACTCCGTCGTAATGCCCATTCCCCTTCATCACTCTCTGTATATATTCATTGATATCCGTTATTTCATAGCAACCCTCTGGAACTGCAATGTTTACCCACTGTGAGTCGCGATTTGGTGAATACCGAAAGACGTTGTTTGTCGCATCGATATTCGGAAAAGAATAGTACGTCTCGAGGGCAACTAAGGCCATTTCATATTTCTTATTCTTCTCCAGTTCGAGTAGTGGATTAAACTTCGTTCTGATTCGCGTGCTCTTTTCGCTGAGAAAAATGGAAAATGATGTTTTTGGTTCCGTGTTGCAGGCCGTCTTTTCCGTGTTTTCCGATATCTGTTTGAGAAGCGATGATTCCATTTTTACTATACAATACAATTTTACAATGGCGGATCCTCGATTATATAAAATTCGTCGAGTCCGCATCGGTATTTACCATTGTACTTGTCGCTAGTCAGGTCTAAAACCACGAATCCATGGGGTTGTTCCCATACTGTTTTGCATAGTTTTCGAAACTCATCTTTCGACATGTCTGTACTCACATGATCGTTGTAAATATGATTACAATTTTTCAGGTCTTGTTTGAACAGGCAAATAAAGTTCGCATTTTCTCTGATTGTTTGGCGCGGTAATTTGAAATAATTCTGGGCGAGGTAAAAACAATCTACATTACTATGCCTCCCCCGATTATAATACGTTTCACATTTGTTTTGTTTTTCCAATTGAAGATCATCGAAAATCATCAGGTTCTTCTTTTCAGCGCTCAAATCTCTCGGGTCCGGTACATCGTCGGCGCTCTCAAAGAACTTGGCAATTATATCGGATTTAGCTTCTGAGTTTTTTGCTAGTTCTTCCATTACAAGGTCTGGCGACGCATTTAGTCCCACGATTTCATCTCGGTGCTCGAACAGCCAAACGATCGCTTCTTTCGGTAATTTTTCTTCGTATGCTTTTTTAATAATACGATATTCCGGCTGAAACAGAGAAGTACCGAATACCTGCAAGTTATTATAATCCAACCAGTCCGGCCTGAGTAAAAGATTGAGAAGAAGCGTTGTTTTTCCACACGCCGATTTCCCAACTATCAAACCGCGTATGCTTTTGGGCAGCAGCGGATTATTGAATCTTTTCGAGAGCGCAGTGCCCCAACTCAGATCATTAATCTCCATTTTTAAAATATATATTATTAAAAAACGAAATGTATTGCGTAAAATGTAAAAAACAGACCCAGACGACAGATGTGCAGAACGCCGTGGCTAATAATGGGAGATCGATGCTCAGAGGTGTTTGCGTCGTATGCGGGAAAACAAAAACTCAATTCGTGAAGGCGTCCGCCGTTGCGCAAGGTGGGGATCTAGTTAGTTCGCTGAACGCTGCCACTAGCAACATTAAATTACCTTGGGCTAAATTTCCGGGCGAATTACATTTGCCAGGCCATCAGTTTACTGGTCCCGGTACTAGACTAGATTTGCGTCTGAATGCCAACGAAACCCCCAAAGATTGGAGCAAACCTATAAACAGGGTAGATAGTGCGGCATACGTTCACGACCTGGCATACAATCAACACACTGATACAGCTTCTAGGAATGTCGCTGATAGAGCAATGATAAACCAGCTGAATAATATTCCAAATCCTAGCTTACGAGAACGCGTAGAGAGGGCGATAGTCAAACCCATCTTGTCAGCTAAAACAAGCCTAGGTTTGGGTTTAAAAAAAGCCTAGAATTACAGCAGGACCTGAAATGGACTAATCAATTAGCGAATGAATTACACAAACCAGTAGTGAGAAATTTTAGGACGAGACGGGTCCGTGTTGGGGGGATTGACCAGATTTGGGCGGCTGATCTAATCGACATGCAGGCCTTCGCCAGAGATAATGATGGCGTGAAATTTCTATTGACCGTTATAGATGTATTTTCCAAGTATGGGTGGATCGTTCCATTACATGACAAGAGTGGGAAGTCTACAGCCGATGGGTTCGTGAAGATACTCGGGGGTGGTCGACAGCCAGTCAAAGTTTGGTGCGACAAAGGGAAAGAATTTTATAATAAAAATGTGAAGAATTTAGTCGAGTTGTATTCTACCGAAAACGAGGGAAAAAGTTCCATCGTAGAAAGATGGGTGCGTACGATGAAAGAGAAGATGTTCAAATACTTTACAGCTAATTCAACTAGAAGATATATCGATGTATTAGATGAGATGGTTAGTAATTATAATGACACGAGACATTCTTCGATCAAAATGACCCCCGCGAAGGCTAGTATGAAAGTGAACGAAAAGACTGTATTTATGAATTTATACGGCGATGAGATTTCAGAGCCTATTATGCCGAAGTTTTCAATCGGCGATCGGGTCAGAATAACTAGGAAGAAGAATATTTTTGAAAAGGGTTATACGACTAGATGGGTGGAGGAGGTTTTTGTAGTATCTCAGGTTCAATATACAGATCCGCCAACTTACAAGATTACTGATTCTGCTGGTGAGGAAATACAAGGCTCTTTTTACGAGCAGGAGCTACAGAAAACAACTCAAGAAATATTTAGAATCGAAAAAGTGATTAGGAAACGTGGGAAGAAATTACTCGTGAAGTGGTTAGGCTACCCAGACTCGTTCAATTCTTGGATTAATAACGAAAACTTGATGACATTGTGAGACGATTATGAAAAAATATGTCGTGTTTGGAGAAAAAATAATAATATTCGATTGATCCAAAGACGATTATAAACCAACGGTGTAAAATCGTTTGCGATATTGTAATCCCGTATCTACGTCGTAGTCCACTCACGCTCTTGCATCACACAGGCATGAGTTGCCATTGCATTGACAATTAACGACGATGATCTCGTTGTCGATCAAACTAACATCACACGGGAGTGAGTTGCCATTACGCCGACGACGAACGACGGTAATCGTGCCTGGCCCTTGTTGTCGATCCGGCTGTGGATTCTTGCATGAGCATTCATCGTCGTAGCATTCGCGGGTGTGGGCGTCAATTTTAGCAATGAACTTCGCTATCCACCGTCTTGTAAAATATGCATGCTTGCCGCTGCGCTCGGCGATTTTTCGTAATTCAGTAACAGTTTTCTTCGAGTAGTCCATTTTGTATACGCCGAAGAAATTTTTTTAACTTTTTTAACTTTTTTTAAAACTTTTTTTACGCCAGACATCGAATTTGAAAAAGTAAGGCTATATTGGTCAAACTGCGCGGGCACTCAATTTTTTAGGCTGGTATTGGTCAAATGGGCGAAGGTCAAGGCTGTACTGGTCAGATTGGACGAAAGTCAAGGCTATACTGGTCGAATGTCCGAGCTTGCTACATTCTGTTCTACTACCATGACTAGATTTCAACATTGCTCGTCTATTCCTGTTCAGAATCAATAACATTTCACGCCCAACTACACTGTGTCCACGATAAAGTAGAACACAACAAAACGTGTCATAGGTCGGTCACAATTTTTAGCATTTGTCTGAAATTTTAAACACAATAACAGTGACCATATTTCTACCAACTCCTATGGCCGATTAGAAATATTCGTGAGTTTGTCAAATTTATGAGTGTTTGAAATGCTGCACAGAAAAATTGTACTTTCCAACATGCAAAGCTGGAAGGAAGTAAAATTCAGCGACATAATTATGGTGTTCACAATGTCCTTTTGGTTCACGAACACACAACCGTAGACGTAGAGGCTACTGTTTAATGGTCGAGTTGATGATCACCTGGTCAAACAGTTGCCACTCTTCAATCAGACGGTTATCGATGTCACGAATACGGGAACGAAAAACGCGCTCCTCCAGTACATGTACCCGGATCGAGGTCTCGACTGCTAGGCGGCCACAGCTGCGAGTATTAAACCGAGTGTCTCCCGATGCAACTGCTATATTACTACATTTACGGTCGTGTGTTCGTGAACAAAAAGGACATTTTGAACACCATATTGTAGCTGAATTTTACTTCCTTTCAGTTTTTGCACGTTGGAAAGTTCCATTTTGTGGTGCTGCATCTCAAACGCTCATAAAATTTGAAAAACTAACGAATATTTCTAATCGGTTTTATGATCTCGTGTAAATAGGCCTATAGTCACTGTTGTTGTGTTTACAATTTCAGACAAATCTTAAAAGTTTTGAAAGTGTTAAGACACTTTTTGTTGTGTTCTACTTTATCGTGGACACAGTGTACAAACTGTACATGCCAAGTCACTTTAATAATAGACCGACGACGGCGACGAGACTAAACTTCACTAAAGTCACCTACCGCATGTGTTCCGAACCATAATAGCTCCATATAGCCTGTATGGCACTGTAGCCTATTGAAACAAAATACATAAAATTATTAATTTTTAATAAAGGCCCTTCAAATTTCGTTCAATAGCAGCTGTTGTTACGTTGAATGAGAAGCGCAGCAGACGAAACATTATAGCCTACCTAAGCCTAGTCGTTGTATGGATGTGCTTCACGCAAACTGGGCGATGTTAATTACGAAGGAGTCGGTTGCATTAATGCACGAATGAATGGAGACGAAAACATTACAGACATTGATACAATTCCGTAGCAAAGGTTATTTGTGACAGCACTGGACATAAAACAGAGGCGATCGACTTTCATTGACAATTTCAAAAGTGATTTATTGCTCATAATTATTATTTTGATGTGTGATCTGCGAAAACATCTATTGAGCGAAAAAACTTTTATTATTTATGAAACTGACTGTATGAAAATTCTTATATTGCTCAGTATTGAAATTCTTTTTAAAAATAGTCATCATAACTACCTTTAGGATGCTTCTGGTCAAGTTTTGCATTGCCATGTTATTAAAATAAGGGTTGACATTATTTGTTTTTTGAACATTGCATATTTAAATATTTCGATTTATCAAGAAAAATATTTTTTACTATGTACACCATCTCAAAACAACTGAAATAAATCCGCATAGATAATCACACTGGTCTTAGAATGGCAACTAAAACTGGCTAGGAACAGAAAATGCAACTTAGGCTAACAGCCAAGAAACCGCCACTTTCTGTGTGTCAGTTTAAACTGACGCTAGCCGGATATGAGGTTTAGCTACTACATCGCAATAATATTGTTAACTGCAATTAAGCCCTAATCACTTTATGTAGGCTACTATTATGACTGCATAATTGTCTGTTTGATATTTTTGGGATCAATAAACAAGTTGAAGTTGAATCTCTATAGGCCAGGGGTGTCAAAGAGCTGGCCCGCGTGCCATTTCTGGCCCGCCGACGATTTTTCTGGCCCGCGGAGCCTCCCCTAAAGTTTACAAAATTAGAGGATAAAAGTTCACATTTTTATATTTTACAGTCAGCGCCAAATAAATGGAGGTTTTTTCTTACTGACGCCACTTTTGCTCAGACGCGCAGCTCTTTGTAGACTGTGTATCTGTGGTTTCCGGTTGGTTGTCTGTTAACAAAATTATGAAAACTACGAAACACTTATAATATTTAAAATGTTCTGGGAATTGGCTGACAAGGCCCGGAGCTTCCTTCCAGCTCACTACCCAATTTTGCTCAGAATCTTTGACACCCTGGCCCGCCACTTGTTGGAAGATGCTCACTCTGGCCCGCCACTAAAAAAGGTTTGACACCCCTGCTATAGGCTACTATTCGATTGAAATGAACAACAGTTTCCTGCAGTCAGGCTAAACGCGCATGTGCCCTGGAATATGGACTGCCAAAATTAGTTAGAACTTTCTGCTCTTAACACTCAGAGTGCTGCGGGTTCAAATCTGCCCAAAGACGGTAAGTTTACTGTGTAGGAACCTCGAGCAAGTACTTTACTCACAAATGCTCAACGCCATGTTGACAACTCGCTCTCTTCTTCTCTCCTCTGTCTGTCTGTCTGTCTGTCTGTCTGTCTGTCTGTCTGTCTGAATGGCACTCTTTCTCTCTAACTCCCTCCCTCATCCCTCCCTTCCTTTCTACCTCCCTGTCTCTCTCTCTCTCTACATCTGTTTCTCTCTCTTTCTGTCTCTGTGTCTGACTGTCTCTCTGTCTGTCTCCGTCTGTGTGACTGTCTATCTCTGACTCTGTATCTGTATCTGCTTGCCTGTCTGTCTCTCTCTCAGGAGTCTGGAGCGCCTTTGAGTAGTTTTTTTACTTCAAGGAGCGCTATATAAATGTGCGAATGAATGAATTTAGCTTTTGATACATTGGATGGGCCGTGACGGCGCTAGTATTTTTGTTTTGGGGGATGAACTCGAGGAGCAAATGTTCCATTTTCATTCGCAAAAATTTCTGACCAATTATTTAGTCATTTGGTTCATTGGGGGGGGGGGGGGGGGGAGGGGGTTATCATGGAAGTACTTCATTTTTACATGTAAAAAAGGATGACCTTTTTAAAGGGGGCTTAGCCTCCCAAGCCCCCCTGCGCCGCTACTGTGGATGGGCTAAACGCGCAGGGCTCCGGGAGCAAGTGAATGCTTTGTGTAACATTTCGTCAATGCAAAAAGGTTGGAAACCACAAAAGGTTGAAACCTCTGGGGTCCCATTGGTATACATAGGAAATTAAACGCCATCAACTTACGCTTCATATACATGTAATTATTATAACATACCGTTTCTGCCTCTCTCTTTGCACCGCATCTTTGTTGGCTTCCATAATTCATTCATTCATTCATTCATTCATTCATTCATTCATTCATTCATTCATTCATTCATTCATAACGAGCGTTTATATAGCGCCCCTATAAGGCAACTTCTCGGAAGCGCTACCGACTCGAGCGCGTCTGAGATGAAAGTCTTTTTAGATACGCATATAAAGAGCAAGCTTAGACTTTGGGAGACAAGCACTGCGCCAAAGGGATGCGGTTCCAAAGCGAGGTCCAACCACCGAGAAAGCACGATGCTGCCAGCTGTGCATGCAACAGGGACGATGAGCATCACTTGGGCAAAACTATGGTATCGGGGAGAAGCGTGTCGCTTAGGATCAGGTAAGGCGTCGTGAGCGTCGGTTAGGAGGTCGGTTAGAGTTAGGATTAGCGTTAGTATCGTCACTCGGGCGAAATTGCAGTATATGGGGGTGGAGACCGAAGCATACACAATATCTTTGGATAGCATCTAATGACAAAACTAACACTAACTCTAACCTACCCTCACGACGCATAACCTTACTCGGTCCCCGATAGTAGTTTGCCCACAACTTGCTCAGAAGAGCGCATAGAGCGACGACCTGGTAGTATTATAATACACTCAGCGTACGGTAGGGCAGAAGAGGTCGCGAACATAATTTATTGAGGAGCAATACGCAACAAGGACCGCCAGACCAAAGCGATGGTCCGTTATGACATGACATGTTGAAGGCTTCATACTCTCTAAAATGACACATGTCGAAATCAAACGTATGACGTAGTATAGACTATGACGTAATAATGTCAGTTGCCTAGGTTACCGCATTGACCAATCGGAAGGGAAACGATCTTTCCGCTCACCCAGAAGGTGATAAAAAGGAAGCGCCTTTGTCCGCATAGCATCTTATAGCCTTGTGTATTTGCAAGTGGAGTAATAAAGAAATACTTACTTACTTACCTATATGTATGTATGTATGTATGTATGTATGTATGTATGTATGTATATGAACATTTATATAGCGCCTTATAATAACCTCACGAAGGCGCTTAACGTAGCTACCAGACAGTTCTAAACAAGTGCGTCTTAATTGTCCTTGAGAATGTTTCATGAGATAAGAGCAATGCAGTATCGCGAATTTTTAATGGAAGACTGTTCCAGTATGAAGGTCCAATGCATGAGAAGGCGCGGCTGGCCCGCATCACTGTACGGGAGCGTGGGACTATCAAGTCCCCACGAGTCGCAGAGCGCAGAGACCGACGACCTGGTTGGTTGGAGACGGGGATACAGAGCTCCCTAATATACTCCGGAGCCCGGCCAACCATTGACACTCGTCCCATGACGATGATCTTGAATGTAATTCTGTCCACGACTGGGAGCCAGTGCAGGGTGTCACGCATATATGACGATATATGCGAGAATTTTGGCAGATCAGCGACGACTCTGGCAGCGCGCAGTTGAGGACAGACTGAAGCTGGCGTATCCGGGACTTTGGGAGACCCGCAAGGACGGCATTGCAAAAATCCGGTCGGTTCAGCACAAACGAGTGGACAAGAGTGGTGGCGGCCCTAAGCAACTCCTGGCAGAGGGCTTTACAATACCTGCCAGGGACCCGATTCATCGGACTTCGCTATATCTCGGCAACACATTTTTTCAAGTATAGGAATATGCCAGACTAACTAAGCCTACTTAAAAATGTTTATTAGATTCATTCGCATTTGGTTTGGTGGATAGGCCCTATATTTCCATAGTTTTTGTGCACTAAAATAAACAGCTTTACAGAAATTCTTGTTTAGACCAAAGAAAAAGTTACAATACACAATGGCTCCAATGAAGTACCGTAGGCCTATGTAATCGGGTGTCAAAACTGTCAATGCAGACACATAATAAAATTTGCGAGTGCAAGTAGCTTTCTCCGATAACAGTATAGCCTAATGTTCACAACAGAACTTCAGATGAACTCGTACATTTGCACCCAATTGTCCCATCCATCTTCTGTTACGACGTAGGTGCCGTCGGCTCCAGGAGGCAGGAAATTCATCTCGCACGTCTTGTCCATCTGGCGATAGTTGACTGAATCACAGTCGACGGTTTCTTGGCATTTTCCGACGCACATCAGAGCAGAACGTTTGCTTATGATGATTGCGCCAACTGACACAAATCGCTGCTTCGAATAGCGCTTCAATCTGTTCACTATAGTTGAGCAGACAATAATAATTATTAGCCTACTCGTCGGTATTAAAATGATTATATAAAAGAGCGGTTAATTCGGTTGAGAACCAGTGGTGCAGAGCCTGTCTCAATAAATTAAGATGCGTTTCAAGTGGGAGCCGTAGCCTACTAGAAGATTAATTTGATACGCGGTTAATCTGTTAGCTGGATATACGGTTTGGAGAGAAGCACAAAGGCAGAAACACAGACATGAGTGCAAAGACACACAGGCAGGCTGTCAAGCATGCAGGCAGACTGGTGGACAAGCAGACAGGCAGGCATATGCGTCGGCCCTATGCTTCTGAACATCTCGCCAGTAAGACACTGACAACGAAAACAATGAACAATAATAATTATTATTGTTCTGCGAAATTTTATTGTATACCATCATTACCATGTTCTGCCTTACAATAATTGCATTTGATCTGTCTTCCGAAATCTTTTCCACGTCTAACTTCACCTTACTCCGTTATTAGGTCCTATTTACTCTACCTTCTTTGGCTATTGGCTAACCTTAATTTGATTCACTTCACCTTAGTTGGCCTATTATAGTCTACCTCGTTTCACCGTACCACAATTATTTATAAGGGAACACACCGTGCTTTATTAAACCTTAGGCTATATTCCATTACCATAGGCCTACTTCTTATTAGGCTACCTCCTTGCTTCACACGAAGCAGGTTGTGTGCCCTAACATGTTATCCTTATCTTACGTCAGCTTATCTTCAAAGGTCTTTCACGAGAGTCCACGAGACTCACACTTTCTCACTTGTCCGGTGTAGATCTCGATTTCGCAGATGATCAAAACACCGTTTCCGTTGCTCGCCGGTTGGACAATGACATATCGCCCGGAAGTGGTGTCTGGATTACACTGGAGACTGATGTTGGCACCGTCCTTAGCCGCTCCCGGATACTGACCACAGAGGGCGTAGTTTCCTCTGACAGGATTTGCAGAGCTGTTGCTCTGTCCGACAATGAAGTTATCCAAACGATACCCTGAATCAATAATTTTAGCCCTAAACCTGGTAGCCTATATGTTTGATGAAATTACAGTATTTTGAAAATAGATTTTACGTAGCTAGGCCTACACTATTAAATTTTATATTCTAAGCCTCTACACGGTCCAGTTCAGGTACTTGAAACTCGCAAACTATAGGCCTTGAAAAGTTGAAAACTGTGTATGATAGGCTAGAGCTTACATTTAGGCGAGCCTTCTTATAGTCATGAGCAGTCTGTCATCGGAGCTGCCGACGCAGGTTAATTAAGCATCGCTTTCGACTGCAGGGAGTTCGTATACAGGCTACAATCATGCAATGCAGTAACGCATGCGCATTCAGTGCAAGGAAGACTGCTTCTATGCCACTGGATAATTTCAGTCACTGGAAAGTCGCAAACTATATGCCAGAAAAGTCGAAGGCGGCGGCCTTTCCCATTTAGGCAGCCCTTCGTTATGCTGCTCACGCAAGTTATATAGGCTAGCTGTTAGATGTGGCTAGGATCGCTTCTAAGTAGTCCCGTTGAAGAGGCGGTATACAAAATCATGCACACAAAATCATTTAAGCTACTGAACGAATAAATAAAACTCATCACGGGTTACAATCTCAAATGTTTCAAAGCGATTTGTAAACATCACTCGCAGCTGCAGGCCAGCAGCGAGGGAAGACAGTTGCATGTGATCACTGACCAAAAAGGCAAGAACTTTCCGAAAACTTAGCGCCATAGGCCTAGGTGCAATCACGTCCTAAAAGTTGGGGGGGGAACCACAATGAATCACGTCCTAAAAGTTGGAGGGGGACCACGATAATAAAGTTAGGGGACCACTCAAAAGTTGGGAGACGCGTCCCGTAGCCGTGGGTCCCATAATATTATAGGGTGGTTGCGCCTATGCCTAGCGCGTCAATTGTTACAAATCAATCAATCAATCGTCGAATCAATCAAAATCAAAATCAATTAGTCCATCGATCAAGAAAATGAGAATAGTTTGATATGCGCTATCACCGTCGTCGTCGTCGTCGTCGTCTTCGTCGTCGTCATCATGCATTCGTACACTCACCGTTTACGTTACGGTTAGCGATTATGACCTGTTGAACTTTGACCGGGGGTTGGCCGAGGTCAATGCGCCACCAGCTGGTTCCACCTGCACCATCATTCGTAGCTGTACAAAACCCTGCGTTGACGTTTGTGTTGTAGTTTCCGTCGAAGGCACGACTGGCCACGGCAGGCTGTCCATTGACGGTAAATGTGGAACTCTGAGTTGCGGTTAGTCCAGCCAGATTCAGTCTGAACATCGCCGAAACAGCTGACAACAAAATAGCTGCGCGATCTTAGCTTAAACTGCAGGGTAGTGTAGGACCCAAAACGATTCGACAATGTTGGCCTACCGCAGCGGCACCGCCAGGATTTTTTTTCTGTAGGCACAACTTGCACAAAATAATATGAAGCGAACAGCGATCGATACGAGCTTATATATATATACATTATATTATATATGTATGTATGTATATACCGTATATGCCTACTGGCGATTACGAGGTATCACCAGCATGAGCTTTTTGTTCCCTTTTGGGTATACGCATACAGTGGCGGCGCCAGGATTTCATGTTTGGGGGGGGCTGAAGCCCCAAGCCCAACTGGAACATTTTTATGTCGCGCCGAAGGCGCGAAGCTGCGAGTGCCGAAGGCGCGAAGCCCATACCGACTAGGGGGTCTGAGGGAGCGTCGTAAGCTCCCCCAGCGGGGTCTGGGGCGGAGCCCCAGCCGCCAAAGCATTTTTAGCTCTGTTGACCTCAACTTGAGCCCTTTTTAGGCTTTTTTTGCCAGTTATTTATGAACGATAAAATCATGAAAACTTAAATAAGATGTCGTTTGTAGGGGGTTTTACGGGTACAATCAGTGGCGGCGCCCAGATTTCAGGTTTGGGGGCTGAAATCCCAAGCCCTTCCTCCCAGGAACGCAAGTAAAAATTTTTTCTTAAGGGCGGTAATTTTGCATGCGCTAGAGATGCGAAGCTGCATGTGCCGAATGCACGAAGGTCATACGGACTAGGGGGTCTGGGGGAGCGTCGTGAGCTCCCCCAGCGGGGTCTGGGGCGGAGCCCCAGAAACCAGCGCGTTTTTCGCTGTTGACATCGACAGGAGCGCGTTTCAGGCTCATGTTTGCTAACTGTTTATGAACGATAAAGTCATGAAATTTTTGGGGAATTTCCACATAGCAATAATAGCATTTTGGGCTGTCATCTTTTTACTAATTAGCTCATCATTTCAATGCTGAAAATTGTGGATTATGACTTCAAAAGTGTCCCCTTGTAGGCCATTGTTTAAATTTTGGATATCAGCACTTTAATGGTAAAATTTTAAGCTGTCATCTCAACAAATTTCTCATAATTATTTTATTGCTGAAAGAAATGGTTTATGAGTTCAATAATGGTCCTCCACGTTGTATAAATTATTGAATGCCACACTGCAAGGGTATACCAGTTTTGCTGTCGTCCTAACAAAATTGTTCATGATGGATAAACAGTAGATAACACTCTAGAAATTTATACTGACATTTTTTAGATATTTTTGAAATATTGAAATACCACAAACTTCGGGGTCTCGTTGACCGTCCCTGGCTCTCAAGTCTCCGCCCATAACTGCTGGTGCTAAATTAACACCCATTTCCCAATGAATAGTTGTGTAGGACTACCGGCGTAGCCCCTCAGAAGGCCGGCCGGACATGGTGCACATAACCTCATCACGGTCTGCGGCGCATTCTATTAGCGTAAGCATCGACGCGCTATTGTAGCGAAATTCAAAATTGCTGTCCTTATGAATCTCAGTCCCTTCCTCCGCCAGCCAGGACTCACACCGGCCGAACCTCAGCCCCTTCCTCCGCCAGCCAGGACTCACACCGGGCCAAACCTCAGCCCCTTCCTCCGCCAGCCAGGACTCACACCGGCCGAACCTCAGCCCCTTCCTCCGCCAGCAAGGACTCACACCGGGCCAAACCTCAGCCCCCTTCCTCCGCCAGCCCGGACTCACGCCGGTCCGGACCTGAGTCCCCTTGCCCGTGCGGAGACCTCAGCCCCGCCGCCTCGGACCTCCAGCCCCCTTCCCCCCACTAGCCCGGGTTCAGACTGGTACGGATCTCAGCCCCTTTCCCCGCCAGTTCAAACCCTCCAGTCCTCTTTCCTCTTCCAGACCCGTCCGGACCTCAGACCGGTCGGTACCTCAACCCCCTGGTCCGCCATCGCGGATCTCTGCTTCTTTCCCCCCGCCAGACCGGTTCTCAGACCGGCCCGGACCTCAGCCCTCTGTCTCCTGCAGCTCCATTAGGGTATAAATAAGAGGACTGTGTGTATGCTAAATTGCTAATATTGAGTCGCAGAGAGAATCAATTTCCGGGAGTCGAGCCCAGTCGCAATTGATGTCTCGCATGTGAGTCGATGTATGACCGTCCGCCGCAGTTGAGGTCCGAAATCAAGATAATAACTTTTAAGCCGATACATGGAGAATTGGAGATTCATTGCTTTTTGCTTTGGGATGAGGCTGAGTCACATTTAGGGGCTTAGCCCCTAACCCCCTCATCTGGTGCCGCCAATGGCATAAGCATCTACACTATGATGATATAGTTGATTTCGTTGCCGTTGGTCATTGTCTAGTTTCCTTATTACGAAGTAAGCCGTTTTAGACATTTTCAGCTTTTTCCTTTGGAGGAGGGGGGGACTGAGCCACGTTTAGGGGGGCTTAGCCCCCTTAGCCCCCCTGGCGCCGCCACTGTACGCGTAGAGGTAATTTTCACAGTTTAAACAGGCCTAACTAGGCCTACCAACAAAGCGTTTCAAAATTCATCCGCAAGCCAGTTACATTTTACCTATTTGTAAAGTATAGAGCCTAACCGGTGTAGGTCTAGACTCTAAAGGCTTCAAATTATAAACCCCCCCCCTCCTAAACACTACCCCCCTCCTGCAAACTAATTTGCATCAATCATCGCATTTATTGGACTAAACATATAATATTTCACGCTTTAATTCTTTAATTTACAATTTGTAAAAAAAAATTTTTTTTTGCCTTTCCGCGCTGTACGCACTTGCGTAAGTGCGTACGCCTAACGGCGCCCCTGGCCTACCGGGTACATGATTGTACCTGGCCGCTCGATCAGTGTATTATGACATGTACATGTAGCCTATGCAAGGGCGGATCCAGGGGTTAGGGCTTATTCGGTCATGCCCCCTATTTAGAACTGCCCATGTATCGTGCCTCCCCATCTGGTTTCAACAACGTTTCGAACAAAGTATCTAACGAAGACACATTTAACGACTTCCGATCATGATCGACTAAAAAAGGTCGAAAAATGTCGTACGAAGTTTTTGGCCACAAAAAGTCGATTTTTTCGGCGGCAGGATGTAGGCTAGGGGTTTAATTTAGGCTACTCACCTCAAAAGGTCTGTGTAGCCTGATCAGCCTACACCCCTGCGCGAAAGCGATAATAGACTATAGGTCTATATAGGCCTAGGCCTATTAAGGTCGTCAGTTGTTCCCCATCCATGCGACCTCCGTTCGACCTTAACTTCACATCATCAATATATACCTGGTAATTTGCACACCGTTCAATAGCCATTGCTATTCCGCCTCTATGGAACAAACTTCCACGGTCCACCAACACTAGTTACGACAATTAAACATCTGACCCATGATCACGTACCCATCTTACGAAAACTCACCAAACCCCACCTCCCTCTGTGTCTCCACAGGCGGCTCAGTCGAAACTGCAGCATAATATTATGTTGCTTTCTAACAGATCCTAATCATCCTAATCCTGATCCCTTCCAGTTTCACCACCTCTCACGCCGTTTAAACTCTAAACATCATCCACCATGACTGACTAACCTGCCTGACTTATTCTTCGGATCCTGATCCTTAATTGCCTGTCGACTTTCTTGTGATTAATTAAGCGTCGATAAAAAAACTTGTTCACGCGACTTAACTTTTGTGGGCATTGCTGAAGTGTCGTGTTTACGATTACGATACAGAAACTGTGACAACGCGGTCGCAAAATAGTGACTTAAAAAGTGACACAATAATAATTAGGCCTATCATACTGGAGATGAATGAGAAAAATGCGCACAGATGAACAAAGACAAGAAAAACGACATCCCACCTGGTAAATTGAAGCACAATAAGCTGACAAGAATCTCAATCAATTCAACCACGCCACATGCGAACTTCATGTCCATAGCCACTAAGCCTAAGTGAGTTTAGGTAAAGCAGGTTCGATTAAGGTTAGTTCATAATTTATCAGAATAGGTCATACTGTGTGTAGCATATATGTAACCTGGCCCATATCAGGTCAAATAGGAAAGTGTAAAGTAAAACCAAAACTTGGATGCGCAGTTTAAAATTAAGAGCAGATAATTGTTGTTCAATAGCCCTAGATATAATAGATCAACTTTCAGTAGACCTGTCTTGTGGCAGCGACCATTGACGACTGTCAAGCTGTGACCAGCTTAAAGTCAACGCCTATAGGCCTACTTACATGCAGATGTAGGCCGACAATCTATGTTGTTGGTTGATAGGTTACCACGACGTTTCTGCAATCAAGCCTGATGTAGGCTATGTGATGGGCCACTATCATGTACCATGGATGACTGGATTTCAGCAACGCTCATTGATTCCTGTTAAAAATAAATATAGCATTTCTAGTGTCATAGCCTATGCCGAGACGCTCTTCAAATAGGCCTTGTAGCTAATGCATGGGGTTATTGTTCATAACAAGTCCACGCCTGAAGCCCCGAGCTGATCAAATACAGCCTCACACAAGTCGGTAACTCATCTGCCTCATTGTTCAATGTTCATGATCCGTATTATATAGGTCTAGGTCTATAGGACCTATAGCTTAAATGGCACTGTATTGAAACAAACGAAAACCAACCAACCACACAAACAAAAGAAAACAGTTATTGTTTTTCATGAAAGGCATGAAAGCCTTTGACAATTTCGTTCAATAATTAAGCGCTGCTGCGCACATGGGAAAGCAGAGCACAGGAAACAGTAAATTTTGTCCAGTCGTTGTGTGGACGCGCTTCGTTTAAATTTGGTGAAACGAATGAATAGACACGAACACGTTCAATGAATGAGTTAATTCATGAAAACACGTTTATTGTTTACCAATTATAGCCTACATGTCAAGCATAACAGGAAGGCAGTCAATGTACACTGTAGTCGGTTGCGGTCTGTCAACCGGATTGTTGAATAAACCAAAATTAGCAATTATAATTATTAGTTTTAGTGACAATGGGCACAGGCCTGGCCTACTTTATACAAAAAAGAACGGAAGGAAATTCTGCTAACGGCCTCAGAGGGCCTTATTATCCTTATAATACCTGCTAAGAATATACCACAAATGAATTTATTATTTATGGTCACTAAGCATAGGCCTAATATTGTATGCTTATAAAGAAAATTCAAGTTCCTGAGATTACTAGGCCTGCAAGACGAAATTCATGAAATTATTGATTACGGCGGCCATCTTGGATTTCGGAGTCACGTGGTAAATTTGAGAATGACTGGAACTCCTAATAGGCCTATTCTTTTATTTATATTATTTGGTAATCTGTTTTTGTGAACCCTTTGACACCAATTATACCATGAGCAAGTCCTTCACTCGCAATAAATTGCTCATGCGTTTCAGCGTGAAACTCCGATTCAGTGTCTGCGCTGTAGTCGGCAGCACCCCCGAGTATAAACCGCGAAGGGACGCTACAACAAGTGCTCATACATACAATAATACATTGTTACTGTGTAATACAAAACGACAAACGAAACGCACAACTCAAATTTATTCAATGTCATGGCAAGTGAAGTAAGCTAACAATAGCATAAAGAATTTTCATGTGACTTCATTCGACGAATTCAATGACTGTTCACATGTTGAAAATACAATCTGGTCATTTATATAAAAGACCGAAGCATGTAAAAGTACTATGAGATCATGAAGTTGATGAAGAAGTTGAGCGAAGCAGACTATACTGCTGTGCTTGATCATTGATCAATCGTCCAAATGTTGTAGGTACAATGAAAATAAAGGCGTTTACCTATATTTTAATACTATAGGCCTATCATTTTCAAGACTAGGATGTTGATATTATTTTCATTGCAAATACAAACATAAATAAATCAGCAAAAAAACTTAAAATGTTAAAAAGAGGAACTCAACGTTGCTTGGCTGTAAAGCCCAGATGTCGTCACGTCACAATGTTTAGATTTAAATCTTTACTCACACCGAGTCAAAGACATCTTCATACAATCGTGTCCATTCACTAGACTCATGAGGCGTTTTTTTAGTAAAACACCGTTTCAAGTATCCAAGGAAACTTGCAACTGAAAAAAGAGAATTCGTAGCATAGGCACAACAAGAGTGTTTCAGATTTAGGAAGCTGTTTCTATGAAAAACTTAGGGGGTAGAATCTAAACGATGCAAGATGACAGATAACTACATGTATATCTAGCTACTTGCAGATCTCATTTCCCGAAGACACCCCGCGCAGGCGATTACGTCCAGACCGTTGTCTCTCAAAATCAACAAATGTTGCTTCATTTGGTGACCTTAAGATAGCAGAGTGATCAGTCTTATTTTGGCTGCAAGTCTTCCTTGCGAAAGAGGAAATACTGGATTCTGAAAGTGTTGTTGGCTCATCGACTTGCAGTGATGTTTTCAGATTGACGGATGGTGTAACCAGGTAGCATGGTTCATCAACTCCACTCCGATCAGTTCCTGCAGCGTCGTCTAGATTAAGACGGGCAATCTGTTTTTCGCACGGCATTTCCACAACCGTCAGTCTACTTGAGTTTGACCATGAACTGCCCGTCTGGCATGAGTTCCCTGTATGGACAAGACCGTCTCCATCACCGTGCCCTGAGCTGGTCAGAGGAACACTGGTGCAGAACGAAGCGTAGCCGCTGTGAGGGGTACGGTACTTTGAATACCTCTCAGAAGTGGCTTTTTCAGAAGGCAGTTCTTGTCCATTGGCTTCTAAGAAATTGTCATTAGCCAGAGTTTTTTGTTGGATGGAATTCTGAGTTGGTTCCAACGACAGATAAAATGGAGTAATGGTGGAGCCCAGCTGGAACGAAAGGAAACCACTGTCCTCGGCTGTAGGTGTACGAACTTCTGACTAAAAGTGCAACAGATCCGAAAAGTATGCGATGAAAGTTTCTACAGCAAGTAAATGGCAAACAACTTCTAAGAATTCTCTAGGTTCTTAAACATGCGAGTACGCCGGTATGGTTACTCTAACATGGCTGCAAGTATATTTGTTAGCATCTCTCAACAGTTACAGTATGGTACATGCAAAAAACTTCCCACCTTCTATAAAAAGTAGTCCTCAGAGGCAAGTTTCAACTAAAGTATACAGACTCCACCAACAATTCTCTCCATAGGTTAAGGTTAACAATGGGTTATAAATTTTAATCCACTCCTTAACTAAATTGCATTCTAAACACGTTTACAGTGGATCAGAATTTCAATCACTTTTGATCCGAAAATTTGGGGAAGAACAAAGAATTTTCATGACTATATATATTTTCATAATTTTAAATAATTCAACTGTAAAAAACGACTTCTGTGTGAGGTACACAAACTGCTCTTTGAATGGTTGATACATACAATGGAAAATAAACTTATTTTCTGAGTAATAATCACTAAATTTTTTGAGCAATAATAACAACTATTCAGATTCAATTCTATTCCAACAAAATGACTCATCATAAAAAACACAAAATACGATCATCAAAATAACATGTGCACTTACTTTGCGAATAAGTTGTTCAGTGTTGTCAGCCGCTGTTTCAGTTTTTGCAATCTGATGGTCAGACGGTCTGTCATTTTTCATTCGCTGACAGAACCCTATGACTGGAGAGTCCCTCTGTGCTCCCTCTCCGATGTAGTTCAGTCCGCTGTCCTGGGACAGACTTCTTTGACCTGAACGGTGTAACAAGCTGCTGCGGTGACTTATGTGGCGGCTGACCTTTCCTGCAGATGAACTTTTCATTTTGTGATATTTTCGGTAAACGCGAGATATGTACTTATGGGAGTCAGGAAAGTGTCCAAGAACCGTTCTCTTCGTTTTAACAATGACTTCGTGAGGTCTGGAAAGCTCCAGCTCAAAGACATTCCCTGTTCGACGTTGATCACGGTCACTAAAGTCCTGCAGTGACTCGGTCGACTTAGCGCGCTGCCTATGTGTTAATGACGGCAGTTTTTCAGTTGGTATGATCCTCCGCCTGTCCTCAAGTGTTCTGCTCCTTAACGCTTTGTAATTCTCCGTTACAGACAACATTTCATCGAGCGTCAAATCTAAAGCACTGCTTCGTGGGTCAGGTGACATACTCCGCGATCTCTGTGTCCTGGAATGGCGCGTCGGAATGAGTCCTCTATCAATTTCCGCATCATCTTCATCGAGTGATTTCTTTCGTGTCGTAAAATCAAGACAACTGTGTCTTAACACATTAGACTCCCTGGTATGGTGGTTCGACTTCTCAGCCGACTTTCTCCTCACCTTCACTGGCTCCTCCCGGTTCTCGTGCGCTGTCTGTAAAGGGTCTGATTCCCGTGATTTTGGCCGCGATGTACATGGAGTTGCTTCCACTGGAGTTGTGATCATCGTCATCGTCGTGGTGTCTTCTTTAACCGTCTTCACATCGGGCAACTTCTTGTTTCGGCAAAGCATTCGTTTAAACAGTGATTTATGCTCACCTACAATAAACACAACACAGATTCAACTGATTTAATTTTTATCCTTGAAATAGAACCAATTTTCAGCTCTGGTCCTTGTCTTTCTTTGACCCTGTCTCGCATAACTTGACTTCTGTTGAGATTTTACCTTAAACCAGGAGCAACCCTTTCTCTACTGTCAAGGGTACAATGACTATCATGGTGACAACAACTAACAAATTACCAGTAATTCAAGTCTATTTGACTATGCAATTATGCATCCAGCCTTCCAAAAAACCACCTCTGCACACATTCATCCATTCCCTGATTCTTTCACTCATTCACACTATTACTTATCCAGCCACTCATCTATCAATGCTGGAGTCGGGAGCGCCTCCGAGTAGTTTTTTCTTGAAGGGCCGCTATATAAATTTCCGAGTGAATGAATGAATGAATGAATGCAGAACTGCATTCCTGCAGATGCATCAATGCATGCAGCCATTCACTTGACAGCTCTTCTCAATAAATTATGCATCATCCAGAATCCATCATGCATACTAATTAATCAATCCTTAGACAATTCTCATGGATAAGGCCTAAAAAAATGTTGTGTTTCCGGTAACTAAAAAAAGAGCTAAAAAAAATTGGGTAGGTAGGTCGGAAAATATTTTTATTTTGGTAAAATATTTGCATGCAGTGACTATCCGAAAAAGTATACCCCATGGCTCTTTTTTGCACAATGGTACACGCTGCAACAAAGTAGGTGTTCTAAGCAAGTATAAACTGCCTATTTCCCGACTGTCTGCACCTAAAACTGCTCTAGAAAACGGTCCTATTAATTTAATTTTGTTGACGTCTTTTCTGTTATGTCAATACAAATGTTAAAAAAATATTTAAAAGAAACAAATTTAAATTTTTTACCCCTCAAATTTTTTTTATTAAAAAAAATTTGTTTAATAAATTTTTTTAACAAAATGATTTGAGTCGCGGCAATAAAAGAGGGTCGGTCGGGTTACCGGAAACACAAATTTTTTTAGGCCTAATAAGAGACTTTCCACTGCATCTATGCACTATCAAATTTCACTGTTCAGTGCTGAACAGTGAAATGTGGGAAGAAAGTTTAATACATGCTCATGTATTAAACTTTCTTCCCACATTTCTGCTTAGATCAGTTACATAGCTATGCGCACAGCACTGCACAGTACTTACGAGCATAGATGTAAAAAACGATGGAAATGGAATAAAAAACGGGAAAAAACGTCGTTTTATTCAAAAAATAAAAAAGCCAAAAAAACGATAAAAAACCGAAACGGAAAATAATTTGACTTTGCTACATCTAAAACCGCATTTTAAGCTTGAAAACCTTGATTAGGACCCTACTACATGCAGGCTATCTCTTAAATGATGATGTTAAACGATGAAATAATGACTTTAGTTAGCTGAATCCTTGAGAGTTGGCGGAAAACATAAGGAATACCAGAAAAAAATTAAAATTAAGGAAAATAATAACAGAAAGTAAATGAATAAATAAAGCTAAATAAAAAAATAAGAAACAATAAAAAACGATGGGAAAAATAAAAAACAATAAAAAACGAAAAAAACCTTTTTTACAACTATGCTTACGAGAAAGCTTCTTAGAAGGCATAAATTGTATATGTATAGTTGTAGACACACATGCATACAAACTATGTACAATATTGTACAATGCACATACATGCATATTTTTGTATAACATTCCCACATACAGAAAGACAATTACTGAAAAAAAGTAACAAATAGTCACAAATACCATATAATGACCAATACCTTTAGCAGGTATCTTTGATTTTTCCACCTCAACAGAACGTTTGTCGTTGGCCTTGGTTTCCGTCTGGCAAGAGATCGACTTCTTTTCAGAGGCAACCATGTTTCCGCCTGCTAACAGCGGCAAATATATAGCAGGGATGCCGTTGTCATGACTACCAGTGCTTCCTATGATGACGTGATTGTCTACGACCGTGATGCAGTTGTTGAGCTGGAGGGTATCGGGTGTCACGATGAAGTAACCACTTCCTACAATGAAACCGTGACAAAACATTTTTTTAGATATGATTGATTAGGTTTTAAAGAAATCAGTATCTGCCTCTTTCAACACTGAAGGATAACCTAGTATCACATGGATTTTTATTATAAATGGCATAACCTACCATGATGCAATATGCAATGGTAATAGTGTGTACCAGAATGACAGTTGTTCACTTGTAAGTAACAGTAATAATAATAATAAAAATTACGACAATTTATGAGAAATTATATCACACAGTTACAAGGGCGCCTTACAAAGCAGACTTTGTAATCCCAGATTTATATGACATCTCATCAAGAGAGATTCATCAACTAAGTTCTCAACCTAATGACAAAAAACCAGGATCCAAAAGAATGGTTAGGTAGAGTGCTAATGAGGAACAGAAGTAAACAAAAGACCAAGGGGCATGTCGTATGGTATAAGTCTATAAGACAATGTCCATTTTGCAGTGCCTTTCTTTTAACCTTGGTCATATAAAACCAAAGTTCTGATAAACGCTGAATACAAACAGCATCATAAAATTCTGGAAACAACATTATTTCTTTTTGGCCTAATGATCCGAAACACACATGAGTTAAACGCAGGAGCTACAGAAATCACACAGCCACAAGTAGCTGTAATGCAGAGCTACAGAATAAGTCAGGTATGAGAGTTTATTATGCAAAATGCAATGCAAATACAGTTGTGCATCAGAATGTCAGAGCTTTCTTGATCCACTTAACCTAATACATCTTTCAAGTGTTGTAATAATTCAAAGACAACTGATAAACGCTGAATACAGACAAGACAGATTTACTACATGTAGTAAAGAGCATTACACAGCATACACACATTACACAGCATGTGTTCAGTATGATTATAATTATCAAACAACATCATAAAATATGCATGCCTGCTGTCAAGTGTTCATGATAGGTACTTTTATTCATGTCATCATCCACTGCATAGGGGGTGTCCATATATTACAAACACAAGATATGGATGGTCCACGTATCATATATCATGGATTATATGGTCCATTTCAGCCTGATATCCCCATGGAGTCCTGTACATAACTCATCCTGCCATTCATTTCAGATGGTAAATAACTCATCCCTGTGAGCAAACACCACTATTATATTGGTGATGATGAAGCCACACTGAACAGACTACCATAACTCCCATGCAGATCAGTAATATAATGTATCTGTTTTATTTACTAGGAGTACTTATAATATAGCGCGCCTCTTCTTGACAATCTACCGGTACTCAGCAGCGATGCAAAGAAAACATCATCAGTGGTCATATTCAGCATCATCTGTCTGTACTTGCAGATTGGTGAAGGCTAACCAAAAGTACAGACAGTCACTCCAAGTTCAAAAGTAGCTCCAAGTTTATCAGATAACCAAAAGCCGAAAAACTAGCCGAAGCAGAAAAACATCGCTCTCAGTTGAAACGATAATTAATTCAGTAATGAAAGAAAAAGGTAGCCCAAGTAAAAAATTGGTCCTAATTCAACTATAAGATGGAGCAGAAACCCTGGCAGGTGAAGAAGATTTCTTTCCTACCAGAGTGGTATATTTTCCGTTCTTTCATGAGATTCTCAAGTGTCGCATAGACAAACGTTTCATCCGGCTGTTGAACAGTGGAGTAATGCTGCTGCAGTTGAGCCACGATGACGTCGAATGTGGCGCAGACACGCACGTCGTTGCAGTCAGAGATGATCAAGCAGACGACTTCCGGGAGAGGAGTGAAGAGACATTGCGAAGGCGTCTGAATAGCGAGACGACTGATCTCACCTACAGTATTGAAGTGTTATGGCACTCAATACAGCTGCAAAAGCACTATAACTTTAATATACAATTAGAGATGTAAAAAAACATGTTTTTTTTGGCGTTGAAATATTTCAATGAAATATTTCAGTTTTATTTGAAATATTTCAGTTTTCTTTGAAACATTTGAAATTATTTTTTTCTTTACATTTTACAACTAATTACAACCATAATAACAGTTTATTTATTTCTCATATTACACATTATATGCACTATTGTGTTAGTGATGACCATCCTCGAGATACTCAATTTATTTCTAATTACCTGTTTTTAAGAATGACTTTTATGAGAGTTATATTATATTATATGTTGAAAAACATGTTTTATTCACCAAATGTCACAAATTACAGTTTGATCTAATAAAGTTGATGTTATTGTTCATTGTTATGCTTAACATTTATTATTAATCACTTGTTTTGTCATAAATGAAATAAATGTGATTTTAGCTAAATTCTGCTAGCCTAGGACACAGTCAATCGTATAGAATTCGAAACACTTTAGTGACTTTACAAGACAAATTATAAATCACAAATACTATGTCAACTAAACTCAATAATAATCCGGCAAACAAAATTTTACAAAAAGTTCTAAGAATAGAACTTAGAACACAAACATAAATAGTATTATAGTACTATCAGTCAAATAGTCAACAACCTAAGATTTGCAGACGATATAGATCTGATGGTGGAAAGCGAAAGCCAACTGCAGGAGTTAACGACCAGGGTACACGAAAGTAGTAAAAGATTCGGGCTTAGGATCAATGGAGAGAAGACAAAAACAATGACAATTGGTAAGAAAAAAGAGAAGATAACCATCATCTTGGAGGGAGAGGAGCTGGAACAGGTGGCGGAATTTGCGTACTTGGGTGGCCTAATTACGGAAGATGCAGAGTCGACAAGGGACATAAGGAAAAGAATTGGGCTGGCATCAGCAATGTTTGGGAAGCTGAGGAGACTATGGAGATCAGGCAACATCTTAACAAGAACAAAAATCAAGCTATATGAATCACTGGTGATACCGGTCCTCATGTATTGAGCAGAGTCTTGGTGCGTAAAAAGGAGGATGAGAGAAGACTGCTGGTGGCGGAGATGGGATGGCTACGAGGTCTACTGAATAGATCACGGAGAGAAAAGATACGGAATGAGGTGACACGAGAAGAACTAGACCAGAAGGAAACAGTAGTGGAAAGAATAAAGAAAAGAAGACTAACATGGTATGGACATGTGATCAGGATGGAGAGCGGAAGAATGCCGGCAAAAGCGCTGCACGGAGAAGTGGAGGGAACGAGGAGCAGAGGACGACCGAAGAAGAAATGGATAGACAACATACTGGAGGACATAGAAGACAGAGGAATGGAGCTGGGAAAGGCAATAGAACTCGCAAGAGACCGGCCGAAATGGAGAAGTTTTGTTAGAGCCTCATCGTCGGCGAATACCTGACGGAGGAGAAAGAAAGAAGAAGACTATCAGTCAGACAGAGTAAACCATCATTAATAGTAATTATACTGCTAAAATCTGTCAGTTACAAGATTTCCTCATTGTTATTCATCATCGTCCATGTCATCATCTTTGTTGTCATCGTCAACTAGAGATGTAAAAAAAACATACATGTAAAAAAAACGTTTTTTATGGCGTTGAAATATTTCAAAAAAAACTGTCAGAAATGAAATATTTCAAATGAAATATTTCACGCTCACATCACTATATACAATACAATACAATAATACAACTGAAATTTGATAATGCCCTCCTTACAAAGCTCAGAAGCGCACATTGAAGTTCGGTGAAAATTAAAACTATCTAAAGGTAGACCCATAAATAAATACATGTATGAGTAAATTATATGGTCAACAGTTAGATTGCTGCTGGTAGGGACAGTCTACTCCAGTGTCGTCACTTGAGTGCAGACAAACTGGTTATTACTTTGGAAAGAAGGTGTCATGGTCACCCTAGACAAGCAAGAAAGACTTTTGCTTCCAAAATGCAATAAAAATTCTCCCCAAACAGATGCACAAACAGTGCATTTAATGACATAAACGTCAATCACTAAAACAAAAAATTACGTATTAAAGAACTGCTCGAGATCGCTAGACTCGAGACTGTCTCCGCCAAGGCTCAAAACGACATAACAAGCCAAGTTCTCAAGCAATCAACCGTGAAGTCACACGGCAACAGTATCAAAGCACGCGATAATACAACAGCTAATTAGGTAATCATATACGTCTACATAAATAGTTCTAATGAATGAAGAACTGTCCATTGCAGATGGTTATTCCTTATTGATAATAAAGAAGTCCAGCTGCAAGGTCACATTAATAGTAAAGTATGCTTTTTCATCAGGCAGTTAGTAGCTAGTGTCTGGACTATGAATTGCAAGGTTGTGGGACAAAAACCAACATGGCATAAATGTGAACATCCAAGATTTTGGTTCCCGTCAATCTTATGAACCTCACCACATGTAAATTGTAAAGCAGAAACAATAGAAATCATCGGTTAATAACTTAATACGATGTGTACGACTGGTCAGACAACCAGTAAGTAAAATAATTACATTATGACACCCTTTTTACATCGGCCCCATTAAATGATTATTTCCTCCGCTACCCAATTGCCATAACACTTAAATGAAAGGCATTTAAGAAAAATCCTTGAAATATCATGGACTGAGAAAAAACAAATAAATGGGTACTGGAGACGGCTGGTGTAGAAAGGAGTTTGCTTGAATCAATTAAAGGAAGAAAGATGTCATACTTCGGGCACATCAGACATGAGGAAACATGGAGATTGTTTAGAGAAGGAAATTATGCAAGGAACGGTTCCGGGAGCAAGATCAAGAGGAAGACCTAGGAAGAGGTGGTGAAACAACATGTGTGAATGGACGGGATTATCACCAGAGGAATTGTTGAGAGCAACCGAAGACAGGAGAAGATGGAGAAGAATTGTCCAAAATGCGACCAACCCTCGTGTCAAGGAAGGTTGAAGGCAAGGCACCCAATTATACTGCTTAAATGCATCACAAGACACCATAAACCATAATTGAATGCCCCAGTAGAGAAGGGTAATTATATGCCTTCAAGGATCATTTTGTGTATTCAGCAGTTCAACTTCAGGACAGCTTGGGCTAACAGAATACGTCACAAACATGATAAGACATGTCAAGTGACCTATATTCTTAATCATTGTGTATCAGTGATACAGTCTCCAATAATTATTTTGAACAAGCCACTTGCGAATTCAGTCTTCTCACCTGCAGTATGTATAAGAAACCCTTGAGGTGGTCTTAGTACCCTTCTCGACCACGCGTCAAGTACCGTATTTAAGTATATATCTCTTCCAGCAAGCAAAAGACTCAACGACTCTAACAAATATCCAGCAAATCGCACATTCTCAATGCTCTCCTTGAGGTGTGGATTCCAGTAACATGTCCTGTTTTCGTCCACAAAATCCTGGAATATCTCGCGCTCTGTTCTATGTTTATTCTCCGACTCTCCCATCTGGTCCTTCGCGGGTTTCAGCACGACCGCTACACAACGCGTAGCCACTGTGTACTCCAACGCAACGTGCTGGCCATTTGCAGTCATTTTCAGCATAACACGTTATGCTTAAACGCACAAGCTTACTTTACGAAATACCAAGTGACATCGGTAACGTATACGGAAGACAAACATAAGTCTAACAAAGCACATCAACAACTCACTTCAAATTATTAAATCTCTTCTGCCTACAATGCTTACCGCGCTACGATTAAAAACTTTTCCCTGTGATAAAATAACCGCATGGCCCGACATTATACGGTGGCCTAGAACGACCAGAGATCTATTTGTCCTGCAAGTCAATAAGAAGTTTGTCTCCCTCTTCTTTCACACTCACACTTTCTTCCATTACGAGCATTTTTCACACCTTGTCTCATGTGGGTTACTGCCTACACAAAAATCGGGTTTTATAGTAGATCATTTAGATGTGATGACCGCAGGCCTATTTCTGTAGCTTAATATAAATAATAGGCCTAATCATAATATTATTTTGTACGTGGCACACGACGCCTGTCTGCACCTTTTATGTCACCGTAGATGTCCATTCAATGATCTGAGGTTCCCTCTTATGCCCTGCTGTCGGCCTACAAACTTCAGGGAAGGAACAACAGCGTTGACGTTGGCCACAAGTCTGAATAATTCTAATCTAATCCCGTGCAACGTATGCATGGCTTAATGGGAAACTATCGGTCGACCGAATCCAGTCGTGGTTAGATTTATGCGTGAGCGAGTGAGATAAAAGATAATAGAATCACACATGTTCAGACGGTTGAATTGTCTAGGTGTTAACACAGTATAAATAATTACCAGTAGGTCTACCCGGATGGCTGCCTGTTGCCAACTTTTTTTGGTGACGTGGTCAGCCTCCATCTTGGTAGCAATAGACCAGCATTTGCATCGTATATTGCTATTAATAGTACACCATAACAATTCTCTTTATAAAATAACCCAGAGTGAGAGTTGAGTTGCTGGGGACCATTTTTTAAAATATATTATTATTATAACTTTAATTATTTGTTATTTCCAGCCTGTTGCGACTTTTTCCGCGTAGTACATTGCAGTTCTTTTAATGCAACCCGGGTTCGAGATTAAGCCGTATAGTAAAAATGCCATTGATTTAATGCCCTCAAATTTCTCTAATAAAATGAGTTAGCAGGAGATCTCAGAGGCTCGGGCTCACTTTTTGGATATATTATTTTCTTATCTTTCATTATTTGTTATTTCCAGCTTGTAGCAAATTTTTTCCGGGCAGTACATTGCAGTTCTTTTAATGAATCCCGACTAATATGGCGGCTGCCGGAAACCGAAATTTGTAGTTTGTACCATAGAATTGAAAGTAACTGTAATTTGCTTATGGAGTTTATTGCTGCGAAAATGGCGGATGACAGTGGGTGGGGCTTTAAATCTCGTCACTTATTCTGACGACTGCGAGATCCGAAATCGACGTACTGTTAATTATTTATACTGTGGTGTTAAGTCATTACAGGCTTATAATATATTATAAACCGAGGCCTTATGGCCTATAATAATTATTGTCTTATCGGTACGATTGCAATCTTGTTCAAGCCGTTAAGCGGCCATTTCCTGCATAGGCTGCGGGCGTTACATATCAGCCAACTGACTGAATGCGTTTGAAATGGTAACACCTCTCAGACAAATCACCGCCACCGGTCCAGTACCACGCATTATTCTGTTTATAACTATACGGGCCCCTCAAAACCACGGGCCCGGGTGCTTTAAATGTTAAAATCTTTGGGTGCTGCAGTTAGGCTATAGTAGGCCTACACGATGCCGCTGAAAAAAACGACTTTCTGGGCCAACAATTAATTTTCTCACGGGCGTCACGGCCTTTTTAGTCCGTTTTGTTACTGTAACATTGTGCATTTTCCAACTACAAGCAAAAATTTTATATATTCGGAATCAGCTATTCAAGCTGAACATGACAGGACGTGTGCACATTTCCTGAAGTGAAAAATTTTTTCCCATTTTTTCCAATTTTAATAAATTTTCAGGTCAAATCAACCGGGGGTGCACACCCCACCCCTTGGAATTTTATGAAAATTTGTATGCATAAACTACATGCTAATTAAGTAATAACAATGAAAACTTTAGCAGAATATCTCAAAATTTGACCGAGATATTAATTTTTTAAGTTAAGCAAGACACCGGATTGCGCGAATCTGCATGATCTACCAAGTTTGGACTGCTGTATATTGGGGGGAAAATGGGCTAGAGGTTTGAAACTTTTTGCATGCAACCAGTTTGTTGTGCTCTTTCTAAATATTCAAGAATCGAGGGTGGTGCTACCATTGGCTCATAATATAAAACGTAGTAAATGTTGTACAGAGGTCAATTCTCACTCCGGTTTCGTACATCATTATAAACTACCAATCTTCGCCATGCAGGTAGGAAACAAACAACTATGAAACAAGTCCCTGGATACAGACCAAGCAAATGATGCAGTTATAAAGAAACAAGCAAGAAATAGAGAAAAGTTAAAGTCCAGTTTGATAGAGAAGCAGTAAACGGTGAAGAATGAGGCATATACATGTATGTATCAACCAAGGGTTATAAAAGTATCAATTGGGTTAAGTGGATCCCCATGGAGTTCAATGTGTTGGATGATGACACTCCTGCTACTATATGCATTATTTCATCAATATTATGGGTCACATTATTTCAGAAATTACCTATGGACAGTTGGACACACTTGTCTACACCACCACAATGACACAGATCTGTGCAGACCAGAAGTGATTTTACACACCAAAGCAACCTTTTTGGATCTTCCAACGCAACGCTTCTTGCAGCTACAGTGTATAAGTGTACTGTAACTTTGTGAAACCTCTGGTAAAGTCGCACCCAGCTTTCGCTTTATTACATTATATATGGAAAGTTGTGCTACATGTAAAGTGATATATGACAGTCATAAACCATCCCACGTGTGAACAGCGAAAAACAGCAACTTAAACAGAACCATAATTATTATATAGCGATAGAAGACAGTTCTGAACTGTAATATTTATAGAAATCTCTATTCACTAATCATAGCAACCAGTACAAACAAAACCGGAAAGAAACAAGAAAAAAACAAACAGAATGATCTGACAAAAAGTGCAAATAACAAGCGAAAACAGCACTTGGAGCATTACGGACAAACATGCATTTAATAACAGACTTGTTTTTCAACTTTGAGCAGTTATACACTCAACACCAATATATATGACAGAACTTTGCAAACTGTAATAATTGCATAAATCTTTATTCACCAAGCATGTATGCAAACACCAAAAAAATGATTTTGATATCTTGGTAAACATTTTTTTGTTTTCGAGCAGTATCAAGACTTGTGCAATCCCTAGTCTCACCATACATTATAATAAAACAATACAATACAGATATTGTGGCATCTACCAAGCAGCCACCATGCTCAGTATTAAAGTTCATTGATCAGCAGCCTTGCAGTAACTGATTTAAGCATAATCACCAAAAGCATACACTCAAAATTCCCGATATCAAGAAATTCTAATTTTGAATGTTTCTGTCATTGCAAAGACTATCAGCAAAGTAAGAGCAGCTTTGAATTTTGACTCAGAACAGCAACAGCAGGACACAGAAAAGAATAGGAGGATCTGGAGATAGATTATGGCAATATAGGCCTCCAGCAATAATGTAAAGCATTACAAGAAGAGAAAATCCAGGCAGTAGGGCAGAAATATAACTTTTACAAGACAGAGAGAAAGTAATATGGGAAGAAAGATGAAATTGAGAGAGCTTAAAAGATGGCAGCAGCACATGCATGGCTAGGCAAAAGTTTCATGTATACAGAACAAAATAAAACAAGGCTGCAGATGTGAAGAAACAGAGAACAGCTAAAGTTCAGTAGGCACAAAGCATGGACAGATTTGGTGGCAACGACTTAGCAGATCAAAACCCCTGCAAACTAATGTAAAAAAAATAAAAAAATAAACAAATGGCCACAAGTTGTAGATGATGAACTACCCAAAATTGACTTGCACACAAAAGGAGAAAAGGCCATTACCTTTCTCACACAAGCATACAAATATAGAGAAGCAGATACAATTGTGTTGATGTAAGCATGGATGAAGTGGATTCTAACGAGGTTCAGGGTGGAACTTCTGCCAGAATGGAATGGAGGATCTTATTTGCTGTATTGTAGTCCTTTGGATGTCAGAAAATGGTTTGCTGATTGTGTCATTCAATTCAAGTGGAGGGATTAATTGATTATTCATTCCAGGTATGCTTGAAGACCACCTGTTGATTTGGAGGGCTTTTGTTCCCCATCCCAATCAAATGTGGATTTGTCAATGGAAATATTGCCAGAAAAGATGCTTCTTCTTTCTTTCTTGTGAAGATTAGAGCTGATGCATTGTAAAACATCATACTTGCCAGAATGAGGTGGATGTGTATTATTGTTGATGCCGATAGCAATGGAAATGCTGTGCAATTGATGAAAGGGTAACTTGTTGATAATATCAGAAACATGGTCTAGCTTGGCTGAACCAGGATGAACCATAAGTTGTCAGCCTTGTGGTAGGTATTTCACTTAAGCCAAGCAGTCACCTAGGAATAGATGGCCTGTAGAGGTGTGTATGTAGACTTCCCAAGAACGACCTTGCTGTTTAAGAATATGTGCCCTTGTTAAAATTTCCTTGATACCTGTGCAAATCTGAGATGGTGGAGTAAGCTACCTTGGATTGAGGAGCGGTCTGAGAGCAGGTTTTCTGGCTGTTCCCTTGGTTGGTTCTTTATTAATCAGTGGTTTATATTGGTGAGATGATTCAAGTAGGATGCAAGAGGGAGGATGGAGTGCTCTTTTTCTTTCTTTGTGCCAAGGCAGGGCTTTTTGTGATTTGGCGATAATGTAAGTTGAGGGGCGAAAAATTATCGATAATTCGTGGTGGAAATTAAAGGGTCAGGGAGTCGAACTCCCTCCTGGAAATTGTAGGAAGTGAAGTCATTTTGGTGGTTGATCTCGTTAGTAGATTTCATTATTAAATAATGAAATTTTGGCTGGTAATTGTAGGACAAACTTTGTCCCTTGATGAGTAGTCTCCCTTCAAAGTACTGTTGAATTCTGTTTCTTATAGCCCTTTCGGTTTGTGTCAATATCTGTTCAATGTCTTGGTTGAGAGATTCATTTCGTTCTGGGGGGTGTAAAGATCCAAGTCTGTCAAGGTTCTGTTGAATAGACTGGGGAAGAGTTCTCCAATCTTCTAAATGACACCTGGTCTTCACTGCTTTATATAATCCCTATGGAAATCTGAAAGAAGTCTGGATTGGCGGATTTGGTGGGTTGATCAGGAGGTTTAGAAGACAGTAGCCTGGTTCGACGTGAAGAAACAAAACCCGGGAAAAGTAGGGGGATAATCCGGGATGACTGGGGCTAATTTTCATGGAAGATTTCCGAATGTTGAAACGAAACGGTGGAGCGATGATCGCGATATGAGCTATCATCCATCTTGGAGCGGTTAGTCTATAATATCACACAACCAAAATCCATGGATACAACTCAAAAGTGGTTACGTAAATAAGTACATGGGCGTCCGCAGCGGGGTGCAAGGGAGCGCAAGTGCGCCCCTTGGAATTTTCGCATAGTTGCACATAAATTTAGATTATTTGGCTGTTTTATTACAATGCTATTTTCAACAAAATTATCGGTGCGTTCTACAAGTTGGACATATATCTGTCTTTGGACGCATAACATAATTTGAAGTGCTTTCGATAACCCATTAAATTTAGACCATATAAACATTGCTTAAAAGTTTGCGCCCCCCTAGAAAAATTCCTGCGGACGCCCATGAATAAGTAACAAGGTCTTAATTCGTGAAGAAATTAGTCCCAGATTTAAGTGAAAATACGACATTTTGCTAATAGTAGTCTCACTGCAGGTTTTCGGATTGACCCTATAGAACCTTCTTAACACATTGCAAAAATATCGCTTTGTTCTGAATTAGGTACAGCTTATAAATTATGATTTTGATTCTAGCCTAATAATGCGATCGCTTTAGCATCCGTCAAATTGTAGCCTAGTCGAGTGCAGCCGTTGCCTGTAGGCTATGTGCGATGCCAGCATGCATTGTGTCTGTTATATGTGTTCTCGCTATCATCGCCTTTATTCCACGAACTGACATCAATGCCGCCGGGAAATGATCTCAGCTCCTGATATGCGAGAAAGTTCTGTAGCCTAAGCCAAAATCATTTCTCGATGACAAACCTGGGCAACAACACGCATTTTCTCGTGTCACTTTCTGACAGAAAATGCAGCAGGTCCAATCCGAAGAATTACCGCTTGGCACTCCATTTATTGAATGTGCTAAGTTATAGAATCCTTGGGTATAGGCCTAGTATGATAATGTCTTGCCAACTTACCGAAACCACCCAAATTTCCGTAAAAATAATAAATTAAAAGAAATATATATTTTTTTAGCAGACCTTCAACGTCGAAAATACCGGAAATTACCAACCGGAAGTCTCCAAAATCAGCACAAAACATTTGAATTGTCACTACGCAGCCAAGTAAATAGCCCAAATTGGCATAATAAACGTTACCAAAATATGATCAAATTTCTTTTTTCTCGAATACATTTCAAGATGTGCACACGTTTAGTTCGCTTGGTAAAAGCATAAATAATTAATACAAAAATATTCATGCTTGTAGGTGGTCAATGCACAATGCGGGGGGTTGATGACTTTAACAGAACGCACTATTTAGGCTAGGGCGCTAGGCCTAGTCAGAGGCGAATAGGGGAAGTTGGGGTAACACCGGCCACGGGGTAAATTCGGCCAGGCTGATTTCAAGAGAACCAGCGGGCAAGGGAAGATTTTAATGCTGCCATCTTATAAATATGTTTATCGATATGGTTTTGTTTTTATATGAGTATAATTAGTTAAAAACCCAAAAAACGAGTTCGAGCCGAATCCATTAAAATTTTATCCATACTGTCGCCAGTAAAAGCTAAGAATTGAAGGCCATCTTATTCAAATGTTGATTATTTGCTTTCTATTCTGGAAACCACGATAAGCATCATCACAGCATATATTGCAAGTTTAGACATTTTGTTTGAGACCGCTGTACGGCGCTATAGGCCTAAGTGTAGGCTTAGGCCTAAGTGTAGGCTTAGGCCAACCTGTCGGCGCCTGTTGTTGCTTTGGCTGCCGTTCGCTCGAAGTATAAAAAGCATCAAGCGACTGGAAAAGGGTGGGATAACGGAGCAAGATCTACCGCCACGGCCATCATCATGGATGGCTATATAGCCTATCGGGCTTCGTCTAAGGCCTATTTCGAGTTGAACTATTTATCTCTCCATGCAGTCCCTTTCTCCGCCTCCTTCCCTTCCATCCTTCCCTTCCGTCAGCGTTAGGCCTACCTGTATAGGCCCCACCACACAAGCCGTAGACTGATGCTTCTAAAGCCTCCTCTGCGCCAGCCTTCTATTTGCTTTCGCATTCGGCGTTCGTGGCAGGTGGGGAGAGGGAGGCGACCGCGGTTATCCTCTCTCCAGTAGGTCGAGGGTTCGATGGCTGGTTCCGTCGTCGATGGTTAAGATCCGGCGGGCCGACTTCGATTTCTGTACGTTAATTGTATGGCGCAGTAAAAATTAGAACGTAAGCGTTTCTGCGGAGCTATAATTCGTCAGAATTAAATGCAGAATTATTATTAGCGGGATGTTGAAACGTCTGAAGGCAAATCGCAAGGTTAGTCTGTTTAACTAAAGAGTAGTTTATTTTAATTTTAATGTATTCTGTTTATTCTTGTCGATGAGTGTACAGTAGATACTTACTTACTTACTTACTTGGTTGCTTACTTACTTACTTACTTACTTACTTACTTACTTACTTACTTACTTACTTACTTACTTAAGCCTAATGATAGGCCTACAGTTCACATCAATAGCACCCATAGGCCAGTTTATGTGTGTCTTTTTGCAATAACGGATCTTTTATATAGCAGATCCGTTTATTGTAGGCCTACTGGTGTTACTGTTATATGATTTTATATTAAAGCTCCACCATGAGAATGCACTGTGATCTGGATCCATATAGCACCTTTTCAGAATTCATCAAAAGCTCAGCTCATGTGGGTATTTAACTGAACATGAACCTATGTGACATCAGATAGGCCTAGGTTGGAAATTGGAATGCCATGTGCACGTGTGAGCCATGGTGATGATGGTGAGTTTAAGCACTCCAGGCAGTCCATGGGCATCACAGGATTGAACAGTAGGCCTAACGAAATAGAAGAGACACTAGACTGTGTTTGATGATAAATTCTTTTACCGGTACTTAAGGACTGAAAGCCATGTTGCTTAAATTCCTTTGATCAGAACTGATTTGAACTATGCTATTGTGCATTTTTCTGCCAGATGTCTCAAGACTTTTCTTTTTCCAGGAGTTCTTCGCACTGGGAGCGCCTCTGATTAGTTTGTGCTGTGAGAGGCGCTTTATAAATCCAAAAATAGAATAGAATAGAATAGAATAGAATAGAATAGAATTGTTGCCATCATTAGGTGGCAGTTTTACGTCTCCTTTGTGGCAACCAAAATAGTTTTGTTTATTTATTGAGATCTTGAATACTCATGATGTTTATTAACCCTTTAATGACGGAGGGTATAGGATTTCCCATGTACCATCTACTACCATCTCGGAATTAAAGGGTTAACAGACTTAGACATTATGAATATTCAGGTTTATAATGATGAAAAAAATGCTTGTGTAGAGTTCTGATGTTTATCCTAGAAAGAACTTGCAAAATGAAATTATATAATATTGCATGATGTCATTGATTTTGATTTTTCTTTTTGTTTTCATACATATTCTTTTATTTTGGTGTTTTGTATTCTGTATATGCACTGTTGTAAAGTGTGAACCACTGGCATACATTAATAAGATTATTTGCTTGCCTATTTACCACCTGCTAGCGGACTTACCGACTGATTGGCTTGCTTGCTTACTTATTTACTTTACTTGCCACTGCACTAGAGACCAAAGTCACATCTGTGCTCTCTTTCATAAGTTGCATTCTTATCTAACTGTTATATAGTGCTTAAAGAAAATTCTTTCCCCATTGCATGCAGTAGTGCCTTCTCATGGTTTCTCGACATTCTTATGGTTCCCTGATTGCTCTGCTCTGGTTGTGTATGTTATATTTTGTTATGTATTGACAGGCTTTATGTAATGTTAGGACGAAAGCTGTTCTGAACAGCAGTTTTGTCTGGTAGCCTATAGTGTCTGGAAGGCATTTTCTAAAACGGTTTGCTTTGCTTTCTTTGACCCTGCATGTTATTGCAGTGTATGCAATGTGTGATATGTTGTTCTACGGTTGTTAATATGCATGATGGTGATAAGTGTGAATGTTATATGCTGTGATCAGCATGGTGGCTGCTTAAGTATTTGCTATATATATAATTATATATATTATATATAATTATATATATATTGTTAATTGTTATGTGATAACGTGTTTTGTTATAACATGCTATGCTGTGTTATATGCTGTTGCATTATATATCACATAATCACTATCTTACCTCTCCTGTGATCTCACATATGCTATTTTTAGCTATCTTATTTTATTCCATTGCTCTCATAATTATAATGTTCCATGTTGATTTTAACCAATGCTGATGTGCTATTTGCAGCAGCAGCGGGAGCAACAACAACAGCAGGAGAGATGCTCCCGATTTCTGGAGGCTGCTCGCTCCGGAGATTTAGAAAAACTGCTTGAACTCATCAGAAGCAACGTCGATGTCAATACTAAGAACGAGGTAAGAACTTTGACCTTTGAGTGCCATTTTAAAACAAGGGTCTGCATTTTGGCAAGAACTCGTGATGGGTTTTTTGTACAGAGCTTTTTTAAAGTGTGTGTGTGATGGAATTACCGAGAACCTTTTTGGTACGTCCATAATATTTTATGTTCATTCCTACTGTAACAGTGCTGGAAGAACTTTCATGTTTAATAGCAGTTGAGGAATTTGTTTTCAATAGTTGTGCCATTTGAGGAGTGGCTTTGAACTTTACGCCACTACTCAAGGAACCTTTCAAGGAACTACAGGTATCTTAGTCTACCTGAACACGTCAGGCCCATTCAGTACCAATGTTTAAACAATTTGAGGTCCTTAAAACTGCTGTATTGACTTCAAGATAATTTTGTGCACGTGAACATACATGTAAGTTGTAAGGTTAATTTGTATTAAATTGAGGTTTCATTGAATTGGTATATCATCAAGTTTTACACCTCAGTTGAGCAATCCATGAGCCATAGTTCCTGAGAATTTTTTTATCAAAGGCATGCAAATGTCTCAATTTTCCAACCCATTATATCTAATATTACATGACATTCCATTTCATTGCATTTATCAGTAGACTTACATTACTGGTGTATATATAAAAATTATATATATATGTATATATATATGTAATTATGTATATATATATATATATAATGGCATGGGTTTAAGTAGCACTTTCATATGCAACCCTCAGGTGCTTCAGATGCTTGACTGGATTCCAATATATATACTCTCAGTCTCACCAGTCGACATATTGTTGAGATAATGGTTATGTTTGAACGCCTGACATAAAGAAAGGCAAATCGCAAATCAGCATACATCTGTTTGCATGTAATGTAATGATTTATATAGTGGCAATATCGTGTTTCATGATGGTTGATGGTTGGTTCATGTGAAACAATTCAGACAAAACAATAATGGGTATGGGAAGTTTAAATCAATCCAGTTGTTGAGGGAATAGGATAATCAAGCTCTACATGTATGTATAGTTTACTCATTTCTGACGTTATAACTATGATCAGATTTCAGTTTAAATAAAGCGCTCAGCATGGCGCAGCAGTGGATGGATGTGCGAAATGACTGAGATGTTCCCACAGAGTTGCAATGTTGCCAGGGTAAACATTTTGATTTAGGAAACAGCTTCTGATCTTTTGCAGAAGATTTAATGTTGAGGGAAAGCTGTTTCCTAAATCAAAATGTTTGAATATTTGAATGAATAATATTGGGACATGTTGTGCATTTGTGCATTGAGGAACTTCCAATCATAAAACTACTTTTGTTGACTTTAATAAACCAGGGGCAATTGAGTTTTTCTGCAAGAACCATCTACCATCTACATGTCATCTTACACTGCATAGAATTTCAAATCAGAAACATCTTAAACTGTTTCTAGTCAAATCAAATCAAATCAAATCTTGTTTATTCATAGCGATCAACAAACAAAACAGCAAAAAATATATATAAAATAAGAGTGTGCAGTGAAATAAGGAGCTAACAAATTATTATCATCTATCAGATAAAAGATCACTAAGAAAGAGTCACCCAGAAAGGGTGTCACCGTAAGTTTAGTAGTGACCCTTGTGATTTTGTCTGCAGCTTGTGTAAAGTTACTGCATGTGAAATGATGTAAATGCTCCAGCTACACATAAAACATAATGTTACTTGTGAACTGTGATGTTATAAAAGTAAGTAAGCATGTACTTTATTGAGACACCTGCAGACACACTAAATTGTGCCAAAATTGTAATGTTGCCTTTGAAGTGTAATATTTACGCAGAAGCATAACAGTGCATATGAAGCCTAATGTGTAAACATTTTGGTTTTTTCATTAAATTCACGATAGCTGCTGTCAGGATGGTCTTTGTCTGTTATAACAGAATGACCTTTATGCCCTTCATTTGGCTGCAAAGGAAGGTCATGTTGAGGTCACAAAAGAGCTGTTGAAACGAGGAGCGGTGGTCGATGCCGTTACAAAGGTAAAAAGATGTTGGCTTATTTTCTAGGAACCCGCCAAGGGTGTTACTTATCTACCATTCTACCTCAGTGATGTTATGGTTGAAAAAGAGTGGAATGTTCATCCTTAGGCACTTAACACTTTACCATCTGCTTTGGTTTTCCAGTCTGTGTTCATTGTTAAGGGGTTAACGGATATAAAATAGGTCTCTGAGAGAGTATAAATATATACAATGTATATAATATATTGTATATATTATATATAATATACATATGTATATACTTATATACCGGGTATATACATAATTTATTACATTTACATAGTATTGAAATATATATAATCTATATAAATTATGAGTGTTCTCGAAAACTAACGGAAAGATTGTTTCGAAAATTTTACAAAACCTTCCATTCCAATAGAACCGTGTTGTATTATGCTTTTTTCCGAAAAAACGCAATCTTTTCCACAAAAAGTGAACTTTGCAATCCGTTCCACCGCAATTTGCAAATTCAACAAGACCGCATGTTGCCAGATTTCATAAACGCCTTCACAGCAACCAGACGAAACATGAATGAGGTCGCGTGCCGTGACGTCATAAGCGACTCGCATAATAAACGAATGCGGCCTTTAACCGCTCTCAGGAAGGGACGGTGTGAGGGAGGAAAAGAGCGCAGGGAGCGAGACGAAGGGCGAGGGCGAGGGGAGGGAGGGAGGGGAAGGGAAAGGGAGGGGAGGTGAGGGGAGGTAAGGGGAGAGGGAGGGGGAGGGGAGAGTCTTTTCTGCCACAGCAACGCGTGGCCGGGTACAGCTAGTATATATATATATATATATATATATATTCATGTATATATATATATATTTATATATTACATTTGTTCATTCAATTCAAGGCTGAATTATGATTACATGAAATATTAGGGACACATGATAACTAGTTAAACCAGAGTCGATTTTATAGCTATAATTTTTATGGCAGCCTGTTAGGCCCATACACATTACACATCCTACTGCTGCTCATTTTTTTACCATCGCCCCCTAGAGAGTGGAAGGCTGAGTCGGTCTTGTACGTCTGCTTTTCCTCCTTTTCTTCGAACCTGTGTATTGCTATACACAACGTTCATCCCCCATGTGTTAGGTAATCTGTGGACAGAATGTTTTTGCAGTGGAACTCTCGGTATAATCGCAACTCTACCACTTTTCGCACTCTGATAGTGCCAGTCTCAAGCCTGGACAAGGGAGGAGGGCGATGCTAATGATCTATTATACAGCTGCATTAGACTGGAACTATCAGTATAAACACCATCATGATAATTTTTTGTTAAACTTTATATTTGTTAGTTAACTGTTATGGTTTACTGATTACGTCAAAACAGAATTTAATTATAATGTAATAAAATGCCATCGGACAACTATATAGAATGATACAGAGTTGTAAATAGGGTAACGTGGACGTCATGGTTAGACATTTAGTTTTCTTACGTACATATTTAGTTTGGACGCCTCCCCCCACCATATGCAGTGTTGCGCACCCATACGAAAAATCGCCTTTAGAAATCCGATAGCCGTATTCCCTTCACTGCGTAAGTTATACATGCCGACAGCCCACAATTGCTAAGAGCTCGAAAGCAATAATAAGCAGACGTTTGTGCAGTTTTCACGTTATGTCTTTTTTGAGTCTATTTTGGAATGTCTGGTAGTTGTGAAAGAGCAGTTTTGCTTGGTGCTAGGCTTATTACTCTAGAAGCATGGCATTGTATCAGTATGCATATATGTATGCCTGTTTGCATGTATGTAGTATATGTGTATGTCTGTTTGTATGTCTTTCGTATGTGTGTATTTATGTGTGCGTGATGATACTCGATATATTAGTGCGTTTTAAGAGCCTCGCAACGCGTTGCAAGTGTTTACATTTTGCATTGGTGAAGAGAGCGAGTGAGGATTGAGCAATAGCTTGTGATGTTCGTCTTCGCTGATACATCGGAGTTAAAAAGTACCTCTCTGTGTAGGCTATGTCTGTGTACCGCAATATATCAGACTTTATTACGTGGGTATAGAGCTTTGAACATCAGATTGTGGTTTCGGTCTGATCGTAAGGGGTTAATCTAATCTAATCTAATTGAAGAACTTTGTGCTGCCACCACCACCACCGTCCTAATGGATCAGCTGGAGAGATGAATGAAGTCTAAGCTTTTAAAAGACTTCAGATGGTCTTCGTTGATTTCTTACCCATCAATTCCATCGTCCAGTGTCTGTGGTTCATCTCCAGTTCTCTAATACATCCAATGCACCATGCTGCACCTTACCTCTTGAATCTAATGATTAAGAAGGCAATCTAAGGATTACGGCAATAAATCTAAGGATCAAGAATTAGGATTAGGATTAGAAAGGCAAGCTTGCCAAAAATAAGGCAGTCCTAGATTAAGAAGATTATTTCCTGCACAGACAGCAGAAATGCTAAGCTAATTATTAAAAAAAAACTTATTTTGAGATGATATGTAGGCTTTGCGATGTGCCATCCAAATCAATTTCAGGTGTTTGACTGAACATGCTTTTGTGTTATTTGTGGATAGAAAGGCAATTCGGCGCTTCACCTTGCCTGTCTTGCAGGACAGCTGGAAGCTGTAAGGGTCCTGGTGGAAAATGGAGCCAACATCAACCTCCAGTCTCAGGTGGGGGGCTGATGAGTTATTATTTTCTCTGTGTTCTCAAAAAAGTTGACAAACAGAAAACAGCATTACCGTGTGGTCGTTTTTTGTTTAGAGAGTTATGGTAAAAAAAACTACAAATCTGATCAGACAGGAAATATATTGTTGTTTCTTTGTTAGAAGTGCAGTCTTCATAAGAGATATAGTAAACAGATTTTTTTTAAAAACAGGTTGGAAGCTTCTTTTGAAATGATGTTGCACGCCATTATAAATAATTGATTCTTTTCCTCAGAATAAATATCTTTTCTTCTCGAAAGAATTTATTACGGGTATATTAAAACACATGTTTTCAGCATAAGTTCGTCTGCCTTCCAGGAAATGTTTTGTTACCTAGCAGTTTGTGAAAACCTTAAGGGTGAAGTATCACACAAGTATTAAACTTTTGAAAGAACATATTATAGGCTGTAGGCTACTGTAGTTGCCAGAAATCATAAATTTTTATATTTTATCTCTGATGTACATTATTTGTGCAAAAGTTGCAAGCTGTCATTATTGGATGTGTTGAAAAACATTGTTATCATAGCAAAATATTGTATGATGCCTGAATTTTTTAATCTTGTATTTAAATTGTTAGAATGGATTTAGTCCGCTGTACATGGCAGCGCAGGAAAACAGCGAGTCTGCGGTGAAGTTACTTTTGGAACGTGGAGCAGACGCGACGATTGGGAATAATGTGAGTGGAAAAGTTTTTGGAAAGTTGTTCAGCTTTAAAATTAGAATCGATGACGAATGATTATATGGTGATTATCATCTTGATCATGTTAAGGAAGACATGATTAAGACATTGGTTTTGCTGATTATAGCAGAATCACTGAGATGCGATGAATTGATGTTAATTTACACTGTTGCTGTTATAAGGCCTAAAAAAAATGTTGTGTTTCCGGTAACAGAGTAAAAAAAAATTGGGTAGGTAGGTCGGAAAATTATTTTATTTTGGTAAAATATTTTTATGCAGTGACTATCCGAAAAAGTATACCCCACTAGTCTTTTTTGCACGCTGAAACAAAGTACGTGTTCTAAGCCAGTGGTTCTCAAAGTGGTGGTCCGCGGACCGGCGCCGGTCCGCGGAGTCCTGATCACCGGTCCGTGAAGAAGTATAAGAGAGAAAAATAAATTATAATTATTAATTTATATATTTAAAATTGTTAAAGGATTCGAATTGTTGTTCAAAATTTATTCAAAATTCTGTGTCAAACTTTAAAAATACATTACCAGTGCCTTATTTTAACTTGCAATATGGCTGTACAAACAATTTTTATTAATTAAAAAATCACTAATTATAAATAACCCTATAATTATTTTTTATAATACAGTACGATTTTGTCTGTGCCTGCCATTAAAGTTAGCGGTCCGCGAGCTTCCCAAATAAATTACTGCCGGTCCGCGGCCTGCAGAAGTTTGAGAGCCACTGTTCTAAGCAAGTATAAACTGCCTATTTCCCGACTGTCTGCACCTAAAACTGCTCTAGAAACAGTCCTATTAATTTCATTTTGTTGACGTCTCTTATGTTATGTCAATACAAATATTAAAAAAAATTGTTTTGAAAAAAAATTTTTAATAAAATTTTTTAAGAAAAATATTTGAGTCGCGGCCGTAAAAATGGGTCGGTCGGGTTACCGGAAACACAACAATTTTTTTTAACGCCTAAGGATGATTAAGTATGATTATGATGATGGTGATGATGATGATGATGATGATGATGATGATGATGACGATGATGATGATGATTATGATGATGATGATTATGATGATGATGATGATGATGATGATGATGACAATAATAATAATTATAATTATGGTGGCTATGATTATGTTTACAATGAATATGATCATGTTTACAGTGATTATGATTATGTTTACAATGATTATGATTACGATGATCAATGATATCCATGATGTTGACGACTACACCAATGCTGATAATTGCAATGATGATAACTGCATTTAACAAAAATATTAGTCGTATTATTCTATTTCTGTTCAAAGTTATTTTTCATTTTCTTCCTTCAAGGATGGATTTCTTCCGTTGGATGTTGCAATCCAACAGCGACATGGAAAACTGGTTGCATCCTTGTTGGAAAATGATCCATCCAATGCTGTCGCTCTTCCAGCTCTGCATGTGTCAGCGAAAAAGAACGATACAAAGACTACCAGTTTCCTCCTGGAAAATGGATTTGCGGTTGACACTCCTTCGAAGGTCGGCTGAAGTTTTTTTGCTGATATTCATTCATTATTCATTGCATTTTTCATTCATTCATTCATTCATTATTCATTCATTCATTCATTCATTCATTCATTATTTATTCATTGCATTCTTCATTCATTCACCCATTCATTAAGTAAATTTTTGATTGATGATTGATTGACTGATTTTAAAAAGAAAATCAGTAATTAACTGAGTCGCTAATAAAATTGCGCAAGTAGGTGAGCTATTGATTGATTGATTGAATTTATTTATTAGATGATTGAGTGTCTAGACCATTTAAATTTTGCTGGAAAGAAGGAAGTTGGACCGCTTAGGGAATGCAGTTAGGATCATTTGGTTGGTCAATGGCATACGATGATACGACACAAACTGGATTCACTGTTCAAGTAATTAGAGGAGCTGTAAAAAAAGCTTTGTGACACAATTTGTAGAGTGTTGAATAAAGGCAAGACGCTGGACCATGCATAGCAAGTTTCTTTGATTTTTGAATAGATAATTTTGCAATAGAGCTGTGCTGTCGGCGAATTGATTTTATTGTCGAGGAAGTGTGTGTGTTGTTCTGGTTTGAGTTATTTTTTATATTGTAATGATTTTACGTTTCTTTTGTGCAGAGTGGTTTCAGCGCTTTGCATATCGCCGCACGTTACGGGAACTATGAGGCATGCAAAGTGTTAATTGACAAGGGAGCGGATGTCAACTGGAAGGCAAAGGTGAGGAGGTTACAACATTTGTAACATTAGCCATTTACTTGTTCATGATGGTACACTCAGGGCTTAAAGTGTGGCTGGGCGGTTGTGGATGGCGTCCATGCACTTATTTTAAAATCTGAACGTTGTCCTGCCACTTATTAGGCCAGCACATCCCGAAACAGTAATGGGTATCTAGGCATTCTTTTTCTACAGTTTAAGCACTGCGTACACTAATGCACTGTGCCACTATGCATCAGAGTAGTGCTCCTTAAATGTTATTGTTGCACCTTGATGAAGCAATGTTTTTTTCTCTTTTCGAGTTGTTTAACCATTGTAATCATTGCAATCGTTTAGTGTTACTGTTTGCGATGTGGCAATCATTGAATCAAGACCTGTGTATGCTGTTCTGTCCTTTGCAGGATGTTTTGAAATGAGGAGTTTTGTTTTGTGTTGCTTAGAACGACATCACTCCACTTCATGTATCGAGCAGAGAAGGTCACAGCTCTGTGGTTGAACTTCTACTCAACAGCGGAGCACAATCAGACAGCCAGACTGCGGTCGGTATAAACGCTGAGAGGCAGAGCATTTTTTAAGCATGCAGTTCTGCACATAATGTGCAGTTCTAAATGGATGTATGCAAGTGTAGAAGCACTTCTGTGCAGTTATAAATAGTAACATAGGTCATTGTCATCCGATTGGGAGTAATTGACCATGGAGGATGTGAAGGGAAATAAGAGTTTGTGCAGCTCTAAAAATTCCTTTAAAAAAGCTCTGCTGAGAGGTGCATGTGTACAGGGTGGGCCATAAAAAAGTAACCCCTTACGGTTTTTAGCCTATACCTTGGCCAAACATAAGAACTTTTAAATGAAACTTTACAGTCTTAAAGGCAATTCATATTTACGTACAAGGGTCAAATTTTAATAAAATATTTCGAAGACAACAAAAGTTATATCACTTTTAGTGAGGCCACCCACCGTTTTTTGATGATTCAAAAACGAAACGCAACAAAAACTAGGTCTTTTGCCAATATTTTGGCCAGAAGTAAGAATTTCGAAATGAATTTTTTCAGACTAGAGGCCAATTCATATCTACACACGATGTCTAAATTTCATCAAAATATTTCAAAGGCAACAATAGTTCTGCCACTTTTAGTGAGGCCACCCACCGTTTTTGACGATTCAAAAACCAAACGCAACAAAAAGTAACAAAAGCGTGATTTTATTAAGTTTCATCTCAGGTAACTGTTGTTAAATGTACTTGGTAGTACTTCACTACTTGTGTTCAATGTGCCCACCACCAGTGCCAACACTTCTTTTGAGTCTCTTTGCAAAGTTCTTGATGGACCTGTTGATTAATCTGACAGATTCCTTATTTACCAATTTGATTGTCATCTTGTTAAGTGACTTCTCAGTGACGTGCAGCTACGCTGGTACCCTGTTTCTTTTGAGATAGTAATAATAATGATCATCTGACAATATCAAGGCTATTTGTTAACAATTATTTGAGGTGAGACTTAACAAATTCTGTTTTTGCTCCTTTTTGTTGCGTTACCCTTCTGAATCGTCAAAAAAACGGTGGGGGCCTCACTGAATGTGGTATAACGTTTGTTTTGTTTGAAATATTTTGATTAAATCTGGCCAGTATGTGTAGATATGAATTGTGTTTAAGCCTGTAAAACTTCATTTCGATATTCTTACTTCTGACCAAGATATTGGCCAGAATAATTAAACTGGTTTTTGTTACTTTTGTTGCGTGGCGTTTTTGAATCGTCAAAAAACGGTGGGTGGCCTCACTAAAAGTTGTAAAACTTTCGTTCTGTTTGAAATATTTTGATGAAATTTGGGCATCATGTGTAAATATGAATTGCCTTTAAGCCTGTAAAATTTCATTTCGAAATTCTTACTTCTGGCCAAGATATGGGCAAAAAACCGTAGGGGTTTACTTTTTTATGGCCCACCCTGTAGAGAGAATGAGATATGTCAAGTAATGTCAGCAGCAAAATGAATTGGAATATGTGAGGTGGCAGCTGATCATTCGCAAAACAAAAATTCACTGCCCGCTGTGCTCGGTAATTATCTAATCTGCAACAATATGTTAAACAGTGTCAAGTTTTATGCCCACCCTAGGAAGCAATTGTTTTTGTAAGAATGTAATAAATCAGTTGATAGCGAAGTGGTTGAACCATCGCTTTGTAACTTGCAGCCAAGTTTTATGTCTGCTCTTAAGCAGTTACTTTCTTTCGATCTTGAGCGGCATACAAAAAACCTTTCACGTGATCGACTGATGTTATTAGATTGATCATTCACATAATACAAACCATTCACATGATTGATTGATTCGTTAAATTGATCACTAACACAATATAAATCCTTAACATTCATTGATGTTGTTAGAATGCCATTGATGTACCTGATTTGGTTGACTGTCTACTCTGTAAATGTTGGATCCCATTGACTGGGCTGTAGTTGTGTGTGTATGTGTGTGTTTGTGTGCATGCATGCATGCGTGTGTGTGTGTGTGTGAAATTGTGATTTTATTCAGTTGTTAACTTGAAGTTTAAACTGATTTGTAGTTAATTTTCTCTGCCATATTATATTTAAAAGGCATAAATCAGAAACCTTTCTATATAGAACTACCTAGCCTGGGCCCAAAGAGGTTGCCGGGCCCCTGGACATTTGACCCTCTACCCCTCCCCATTTGGAAGCTCTATGTGTGTGTTTGTGTGTGTGTATGACACTGTATGTGTTTGCCATTCACAGGGGTACTATTATTTCCTTACAACTGAATTTCTAGAAAGTAATTTCTTTTCAGGAGGGTTTGACTGCGCTGCATTGTGCGGCCGTCAATGGTCATGACCAGGTATTGGATTGTCTTGTGAGGAGTGGCGCTTCGTTGTCTTCCAAAACCAAGAATGGCCTCACTCCGTTGCACATGGCCTTGCAAGGCAACCAAGCGAGTTGCACTCGTCAACTGCTTCAGTACAACGCACCTATTGATGACACCACGGAAGTGAGCCTTGTTGTGTGTCTATTACTGTTGTTGGTGTTATTGTTGTTGGTGTTGTTGGTGTTGTTGGTGTTATTGTTGTTGGTGTTATTGGTGTTGGTGTTATTTTGGTTGGTGTTGGTGTTATTGGTGTTGTTGGTGTTGGTGTTGCTGCTGCTACAACCACTACTAATTGTATTATTACCATATAATATATTATTATTATTATTATTATTACAGACTTTTTAGTGCATGTATGTATGAATGTATGTATTGTATAATTTTTTAATTGACATTTATATACTGCCTTACAATAGCCTCATGAAAACGCTTAACGTAGCTACCCAGCAGCTGTAGTCCTAGAACTGTGGGTTGGAAGTTATCGTAATCGTAATCACGTAATCGTAATCTCATAATTTCTAGAGCACCACTTCGAAGCCAAGCGCCGGTCTGGACATCTCTGTTTAATAGACAGAGGCAAAAAATGACAGCCAGACCTGACAATAAAACACAGGTGCATTGCCTCATGCCAGCAGCGAGGTATGGTAGCGTCGGCTTGTTTCGTGGAGGTTTGTGCAGAGTTAGCAGATAAAAGTTTCCATCTGTTATCGATTGACAACATCTTGCCTTCGCTTCTCTCTGTTTGTATTTTTATGTTTATGTTGTGATCCCAACCAGCCATCTTTCTATCCTTTTATCCATCCATCCATCCATTCGCCTATCCATTCATCTTTCCATCCATTCATCCATCATTCGCCTATCCATTCATCTTTCCATCCATTCATCCATCATTCGCCTTTCGATCTTTCCACCCATTCATCCATCCATCCATTCACCTATCCACCCAAGAAATGCTTGGATGGATGGATGGATAGGTGAATGGATGATTCACCTATCCATCCATCCATCCATCCATCCATCCATCCATCCATCCATCCATCCAAGCATTTCTCACTCTTGTTTACCTATGATTGTTTCACATGCTTTTAAAAAGCAATATATGTGGCTCGTTGCAGGATGATCTGACTCCACTGCATGTTGCCGCTCACTGTGGAAACCTGAGATCAGCCCACATTTTATTGGACTCCGGTTGTGACGTCGACACGAAAGCCAGGGTCAGTGAGTTTTATCCTCAAAGACAGCAGCAGGTTTGCATTTACATATTGACTGAAGCTTGACTACCTGTTCGGGTGTTTATGAATGGCATAAGGGCCATACTGATGATAGTCAAGGTTTGTGCTCTCTAAGGTCAAAGCCATGGCCTGTACCAAGTCCCAATAGTAAATTTTTCAAGGTAAACCAAGATCAAGTACCTAGAAGTGAGGTGAATTTCTGATTATTTCTCACAAGGTCTGATACCTAGAGTGAGGTGATATCTTACACTTTGCAGGTAAATGAACGTTAAGAAAGCTTATTCCAAAAGCTTTCATCCTTTATTGCATCTAATTTCGTTCACTGAAGATCATTTCAAACGATCTTTATCTTACAATACAATAAGTTGACACAGTCTCAACGTACATAACTAAACTGAAACAGTCGGGGCCCAGCTGCATTGATGGGTCAAAATACGATCAGGTTGTGAAAACATGCTTAGCCATTTGTATTGTATTGTATTGTATTGTATTCTATCTGGCTATTTATAAAGCGCTTCTCGCAGCAAGAGCCTTTCAGAAGCACTCCCAGTGCAAATCATTTGCTGCAGTGTATGAGGATTCTATGAAGAGGATTTATTTGCAATTTCGTAATTATTTTTTGACCTGATCAGTCACTGGATGAAGAAGATTCTGGAGTGAAGATGAGATTGTGTTAGATGGACTGAGATTTTTACATTTGCTAGATTCAGCCATCAGTTAGTTAGTTATCTTATGTGATAAACGAGGTTTTATGTTGATCTTAAGCTTGAATGTTACTGAGATGTGAATTGTTCTGTTACAGAATGGTTTTACACCACTGCACGTTGCCTGCATGAAGAACCACGAGGAGGTGGTTGGGCTCCTGCTTCAACATGATGCCAACATCAAGTCTGCTTCCGATGTTAGTCACTGCTTCTTTTCATGTTGTAAACTGAAGACATGATGTAATTCACGCGACATTTATTTTTCTGGACCTGCTCTGCTTCTGGACATGGAGCTAACTAGTCCCTTAAATCTTTTTTCTTTAGTCGTAGCTGGACTGGGAGCGCCTCTGAGTAGTTTCTTGAAGAGGCGCTATATAAATTCTAATAATGAATGAATGAATAATGAACTATGTTACTCCTTGAACCAATGGAAGAAGACTGCTTCTGATATCTTGAATATACTAGTCATATTTTAAGAAATTTGACCTTACTTTACTTTATATTTAGTAAGTAACTAAATGCGTTAGTTAGCACTGATATAATATGTAATACGTATAGGCCTACATGTACTTTCAGAATCAGTGATACTTTTGATAGCTGCTTAAAATGCCGAATGTTGCTAAAATTCTTTTTTTTAAATGTGGCTCTTCATCTTTCAAAGCAGACGAGATGTTTTTCATTCTAAAAATTCTTTTGTTAAGAAAATTAATTTTGTAATGACTGTGTGTGTGTGAATGTGTGTAGAGTGGTTTGTGCCCTCTGCATGTTGCTGCATTCATGGGTCATCTTGAGGTCGCAACATCTCTGATTCGACATGGTGCAAGCGTCGATGTTCCGACAAAGAATGGAATGACTCCGCTTTATCTTGCGACGCTGTCGAATAAAACGGAAATGATTAAGTTCCTTCTGCAGAGTGGAGCTACAGTTGATGCTGGAACAGTTGTAAGCCATCTCTCATTCTTTTCATTGTTTGTTTGTATGTATGACATTTTCTCTGGTTCTCAACATTTTCTCTGGTTCTCAATACTTTCTCTGGTTCTCAGTTCTTTCTCTTGTTTCTGAACTTGATAAGTGGTTACTATTCATGAATACAGTTATTACGTACCTTGGAAACACAAATGTCCTAAAACAGTTTAGTTTCCAAAGTCTTAGTCGAGGATTGAAACTATCAACGCTACAGTGATGTGAATGCTTTCAACGTAGGATCGTCGAACCGCTTTGCACGTTGGTTCGGAGCTTGGCAACGCAGAGGATGTGAGGCTTCTCTTGGAGCATGGTGCATCGCCAGGCGTCAAGACCGTCGACGCTATCAGTCCTCTGGACTTTGCCGCAAGAACTGGGAACCAGGAAATTGTTCAGATGCTGTTGGAACACGGTGCAGTTGATGGTAAAGAGTCTTTCCAGATACATCGTCCATCTCATGGTTCCTCTTCGCTGACTGAGTTTTCGATGATTCGAGATGAATTGAAGTACATGAAAGGTGTTGAGATATCTGACATCAAGACTCCGAAGTTGAAGGTAAGTTGGTGGCACAGAATCCCACTTTTAAATGTCACCGCGTTCTCTGTGTCTCTTGCGGTGTGAGGATATTGAGCATTGAGAAGTTCTGTTCAATATTGATTGTTCTCTATTCCTAACAGAAAGCAGACACTTGGAATCCTAATTAAAAAATAACTGTTTTGATTTTGACATAATTAGGTTAATGGCTGATGATACCAATAATGATAAATTTGTGATGACGAATACGACTGTCCTTTTTCACCAAGGCTGGTTTAGGAGCTCTCCTGAGTTGCAACCTGTCAGTGTCTTAATCTTTACAATCGTATTAATGTGAGTCTCATTTGTTAATGACATAACTTTCTAAAAGAAACTAAATAGTTATTAATTCATTTATCACAAGGAATTATTATTATTATTGATGTTGATCGTGAATTGATTTTGCAGCGGAAACCACTGGAGAAGTCAAGGAAAACGTCTGCACCTCGATCGAAACCTTGTGGAAGAGATTCACGTCTTTCCCACGTCGCCAGCAGTCTTTCTCTTTCGGAATCACCTTCAGTCAGGTAGAATTTAAGCCGAAGAGTGCCATCATCATCATCATCATCATCATCATCATCATCATCATCATCATCGTCGTCGTCGTCGTCGTCGTCGTCATCATCACCACCATCGTCGTCGTCGTCGTCACCACCACCACCACCATCATCATCATCATCATCATCATCATCATCATCAAATTCATCATCATCATCATCATAATCATCATCATCATCATCATCTTGCCAGCAGCAGAATATCAGAATTTTCTTGTTTAGAAGGATTGGCCTGTAAGTTTAGGCTGTCTAGTATCTTCATAGCCTACTGTAATTGTAATGAAGCATTTATAAAGCGTCACTCAGGTATTCAGCACTGACGAGCTGAAGCCGCAGTTCCTTAAAGCTTATCATTGTTGATAATGCTCTTCCAGGACGTTGCCAACAGTTTCACCATAGATTGACCTATTGCACGATTTTTGGAATCTGTCTAAAGCAGGTTGAATATGAAGAAACTGTGATGGACCTCCATTTATATTATTACGATGAGTTTTGGCTGATTCTATTGGACTTTGAAGCTACCATACATCACTTGATTTCTCCTTCTGTTATTCTGGTTTATTAATCTAACGATGAAATGAGATATGTTTGCAATTGTAGTTTTTGGTCGAGTTTCTTAACGGACGCAAGGGGTGGCGAGATGACCGGTTGTCGTCATTCTGGGGTACGGATCATTTTGCCCCCGAGTAAAGTTCCGAGACCTATGGGGATAACGTGTAAACTGATCCGGAAGGAGAAGCTGCCGTGTCTTCCACCGGTAAAGGAGGGTGAAGCTCTGGCCTGTCGAGCACTTGAAACTTCACCAGCTGGTTCTAAATTTCTTGGGTTAGTGCTTTGGTTGAGCAATACATAAAGGAATACGTAAACAAAATTACTGCTTATGTTTGAAATCTTTTATCAGGAAAAATGTATTTGTGTATCTATATGTATATACATTTTCTGCTTGTGAAGTGCCTTTTTAGGATCCCACAAATGCACTTAATACGACAGTTTATGAGATCTAAACAGAAATTTCTCAATCTTGAAATTTTCTGTGTTGTGTGATTTTTGTTCTATGTAGTCCGGTCATTTTTGAAGTCCCTCATTTCGCTTCGCTGCGAGGAAAGGAGAGAGAAATAGCGGTCTTGCGCAGTGACAATGGAAGGTCTTGGAGTGAACATACTGTTCCGCCATTTGATGACATTGGTCCAACATTACAGAATGCTTTGCTAAATGGTAGGTGTCATGATAATTTATCTGATTTTGGATCCCTATTCTTCAGCAGTTTAGAAATTTATCTGTGCAAAACGCTACAATCCAAACCAATAATATTTCTAATTCTGAAACTTCATTGCAGTAGGTTAAATTAAATATCAGTTGAGCCTTTGCAATTTTATCTTAATTTTTTTTTTTTTTTTTTGTTTAAGAAATGATGCGACAGAACAGCTCTCTCGTTCATATAATCACCGTCGATTTGCCGCGCTTCTTTGCCCTCATTTCGCGCATCCGCATGGAACAGAAGGATTTGTCAGATGATGGAGGAAGTATGGTGTCAACCTTGGTGCCAAAGGTTAAGATCAGTTTCCCAGAGGACTCCTGCTTACGAGAAACCAAAATTGGTCTGCAGGTGAGGTTTTTACTTTGCATCCGAACAGAATTACAGCTGTCTTCGAATGAGTGCGTTTCATATATTATAGACTCATTTAGTGCTGAAGTAGTGCCAGGCTGTGTGAAATTTATTGCTTTTATTTGAATTCATACGATAAATCATTTAAATTCTCTTTAAAACGCTGATGTTTTAGTGGAATATAATCATAATCATAAGCTTTATATTTATGATGTGCTATATAAAAGGTAAGCTGCCGGGCACCAACTTATTCTGGAGTGATATGTTGTGTTGACCAGAGGGGTTTGGGTTGTCCAAGTAGAGGTCCAAGTTTGGTCGTAAAAGACCAGGTAGGGAAGGGGACAGAAGAGGAGCTGCCAAGGCACGTTTAATCTAGGACGAGATTAGATAGCAGAGAGTAGATGGATCAGGGTAGGAATATTTTGAAGAGGTGAGATTTTAATTAAAGTGGAAAGCCTGATTGGTTATAGATTGAAAAACTTGAGGCAGATGATGTAAGGTAAGTGACAAGATTGTGGTGAACAAAGAATGTAAGGAATTCAGGAGATAAGTTATTCCAGAGTCTATGTGTGGAAGAATGCCAAAGAGGCGTGTGCTTCCTGCTCTTGGAGCCATTTTTCCTATATAATTCTCAAGGTCCTAGACATGAGATTGACATATTGCAGAACTTGCTGTTTTGCTAAGTACTGTAATATTCTGAACTCCTAAATTATTTATTTAGGCACAGCCGATTCAACCGGAAATGGTGTCGAAGTTCTTGGGTGACGAGGCAATGGTCAGTCCGATTGTGACCATTGAACCTCGGCGTAGAAAGTTTCACCATCCGATATCTGTTACAATCCCAACACCAGACCCTGACAGCCAAATCAGTGGGAAGAACTTGAAACTACTGTGCAGTATTTCAAGTAGGTAACTTCTATTTCCAAACTAGTGTTAAATGCAAGTTTATTGAACAGCATACCAGTATAGAATCCCTATTTTATACTCCTAATCTCGTAATAGGTGCTCTACAATTTCTGGATATGTTTATTGTTTACTGATATGTTCTTCATTGTTTGTTTTGTTAAATCAGAAATGTTGTTCAGTAGCATGTATTTGTATGGATTTTGTTTCAGTTTTACATCACATTAATCCGCAACTTAGTGCTTCTTTGTAGCAATGTTTCATTTGTTTGATTCTCGTTCTACAAGTATGCTTGCTCTGACCTTAATGAGCCTTCTCTATGCAGCTATGCATCTGTTACCAGATAGTAATGGGTTATGTGGAAATAGAAATGTGATACCATATTATCAATGATTGTTTTAGTTATTTTGTGCTATGTTTTTTGGTTCTGGCACCACAGAGGGAAATAATCCTGCTCTTTGGGAGGACATTACAGACTTGGCACCACTCACTTCTGCTAAGGAATTGGTGTCATTTACTACTTCAGTTTCTGGAAGGTATGTCAAATAATGAACATCATCCATTATCATAAATTATTGTGTGAATGATATCGATTTTTCTTGATTCAAAATGTATGTATTTGGTTAAATTATTTGAGGCATTTTTAACTATTATGAATTACTGAGCACCAAATATTTATATCATTTTTCTTGACTTTATGTGACTACTAAAGTTTTGAATAGATATTTAATAACCTATTTTTGAAACTTATTTTTATTTTACCTGAACTTAAGGAAAATTATTAAGTTCAGGCAAAGCATGACTCAACATATTTCTGTATTTGTTTAGTTAATAAAGTTTTCTATTTATAATCATGAATTTTAGAATTGTTTAAGTTTTTATAAATTTGAGTTTCATGATGCTGATTTACTGTTTTCAAGATACTGGTTTTTGGATTCACCGGACTTGACCACAAAGATGCTGGCTGATGTGCAGAGATTGTATTCGATGGCAATTGCTGTTCCTTTCCTCTCAAAGTTCGTTGTTTTTGCAAAACGTTTGAGTCTCGATGAAGGACGACTGAGAATCTTTTGCATGACAGACGACAAAGTTGACAAGACCTTAGAACGGCAGGAGCAGTTCGTGGAAGTTGCGAGACGTGACGATGTTGAGGTGATTTTCTTTTGCTGCCCAAAATATAGACATTTCACTTGTTGTGAAGCGTCGTCCTGCCTGTTGCAGAGTTTCAATCGGCAGTTTCACGTATTAATTTTTTGTGATGCCTGAGATTTTCTTTCATGTGCATCTCCCTTATGTTGATAAAATTGTGGAAAAATTGTGACCTTTTCTCTCCTACTTCTGTTTATATATTCTTTTGCCTTTTGTATCATACTCTTTAAGAAACTAATCTATAATTGAAATTCAGCTTTGTTTTCAGCTATCCAATCTAGCATTTTAAAAGTGCAGTTTATAAATTCCTGTGTTTTCGGAATCATGTAGGCTACCTACTTCTCCTTTTAGATTCCGTATGATAATGCCTACATGTCCCAAGGCGTTATTATTGGTAGATGGTTAGATAAAATAAGCACAAGATATTTATTAGATGATCATAATTTGACACCAGATGAGTTCACTTGTGTGTTCCTATTTTTAGGTCCTGGAAGGTACTGTTCAGTACATCAGCCTACAGGGAAACCTTCTTCCGATTGGAGACTTCAAAGATGACCAGTTGCAACTGAATTTCCACGCCTTCCGTGAAAACCGCCTTCCCATTGCCGTGCGTGTCATGGACCCCAGTCAAGAAGCCAGGGGCATTGTGACATTCACGAGGGACTCAGGGGTCCGTAATTCCTGGTCAGAGATCTGTTCCCTTGAAGTGACTCTTCCGAAGTTCTGGGGTGAGACCCGAGCAGCAGAGTGGAAAGCACCATCTGTCACCAATGATAACCAACAGAAACAACCATCTGGTAAGACTGGTTCCATAGTTAACACATTCAGCGCCCGGGACGTATATATACGTCCCAAATCCAGTCATTTAACATGGCGTGTAGGCGCTGAATGTGTTAAACGACAGATTATGACACCAGAGGCCGGAGAAAATTTGTTTGACATATAAGATGGAGAATATTTAGTTTTTTGGCTTAAATATTTAGTTTTAAATTAAATGGTTTTAAATATATTTCAATTCTCCATATTTTACGAGTTTCAGAGCTGATTATTTGGTACATACATAGTTTATCTGTCTCATAAGAATATGTTTTTTGTTGTAAATATTTTGCCTCGTTTCAGAGTGAATAATTACATATTTCTATTTACTTGATTACAGAGGAACCGCAGATTCAGAAGGCTGAATTACGGTTGACGGACATTGCGGAGTTGATTGGGGCAGAATGGAAGCCAGTGGCTGGCCGTTTGGGTATCATACCAGAAGAAGTGGAGGAGCTGGTCGGAGGATCTGATAATGCCACTCCTAACGCTGAGGCTCTCGCAATGCTTCAGCTTTGGGTTGAGAAGAATGGCAGTGACGCCAACGGCAACAACCTTGAACGAGCCTTACGTGACCTTGGCAGGGATGACATCATTGCCAGCTGCATGTGCAACGTTGCAGATGTGACCGACTCAAAAGAGAAAGCTGCCGCAAAGAACTACTTGGATTCAGGTAGCGTACACTTTGCTTATTTACTCTTACTGTGTATACGTGTCAAGCAACAATGAAGCAATGAAGTTTGTGAAGTATTCTGCTTATTGCTCACTATGTTTATTAATTTGGTGTATTGTTTATATTGAGCTGCAGCGTACACTTGACTGTGGCTGAAAACCACTGCTTTACATGTATACACTACTACTTCTAGTTCTAGGAGTGCAGTACAGTGGAGTGTTCTGTTTTTCAAAGGTGTCGATCCATTGAAAGCGGAGATTGGTTTTGTGCAAGATCTGGGGTCTTCTCGCGCAACGTCTGTCCGTCACAGCATGTCACCTGATTCTGCTTATGGCGAAGAAAACTTGTCTAAGGTAGACGCAAAAGATAAATGGTCATTAAGAACACACCAAACTAAACAATCAAATCAAACAATCATTTGCTTTGTCAATGATCCTAGGCTCACACCTGCTGACAATATTTGGATGCAAGCAAAACAAGAGATTCATTTAACCTCTACTTAGGGTTTTAACTAACTTCCTGAAGGAATTTACTGGAGGGTTGAGCTATGAATTGGAGTTGATCCCTCTCAAAGTAGTAGCAAATAAATCCATTAATTATAATTGGAATAGGGATAAGAGTAGTTTGTTACATATTGTAATTGTACCTGTGGCCAAGGTTCAGTTACAAATAATATTATTTCATGTCGAAAAGTATATTTATATAAAATGCTTGTTTTTATTTCAGATGTCCTTCACATTGCCAGGCGCACATGGAGCTTATGATCATGAAAATAAGTATTTTGGTAGGTACTTTATCGAATTTTGTGTAGTTACATAGATTGATCATTTGATCCTAATTGGGTTTTCTTACTTCAGACTAAATTCGCAGCCAAATCAACAGGTTTGCTACAATAGTTAAGTCGTTGGATGGATAGATGTAAATTATGTAGCCCTATTAATATATTTATCTAAATAGTAGTACGAATGTTTCTTGTATAGTTTAATGCAGCTTTGGTGTCATATATCTGTATCTGCCACTGGGATGTTGTTGTAGAGTTTGCAGTAACTGCAATGCAGATTATTCAATATAGTTACAACTCAGAAATGTTGTTGCTCTCAGTTTTGTTTCAAGTATCCTAATTGAAATTAAACGAAGATTATTATTATTTATTATTATAATTGAGCTTCCGCTATAGGACTGTCCTTATAATTTCCTGTAGGAGTGATAGCCATGTAGTATGGTAAAACCAAATTGCGTTGTTTCAATTGCACAAAATCTAATGCCAGCTCAAACTTGGAATTCTTAACTTATTATTATTATCATTATAATTGTTATTATTATAACTTGGAATTCTTAATCTCAACTGCATTTTTGTTTAAAATCAGAATTTATTTTATAAGTTCTATGTGTTGTATATGTTTGCCCAATTCTCTGAATTTGCTGGGTTTCTTATCTTTCAGAGGACATGTTCAGAGATGGGAGAGTGGGCGAGCAGTTTCCATACATCGATCGATCGCTATCAACCGTGTCGACAAATACGCTGACGACTCTTCCCTCCGACGGTGACACGACGAGATATCAGTCGATTGACGAGATTTCGAGCGACGATCAGACTGTGCTAAGGGCGGAAGTGGAAGAGGAAGAAGATGAACAGATGTTGGAAGATGGAAGCTGTGTCAAGCGGAAGGTCGTTACCGTTCGACATCTGAAACGTCGACATGGAAGTGAGGATGCGCTGGTCGGAGTTGAGGTGGAAGAGGACACACTTGAATTAGCGCCGGGAGTGGAGCTGCCGCTTGGAGAGGACGTGGACGTGGAAAGGCACGTGGAGAACTTTGTGGAGAATCTTTCGGGCGGAGTGTGGAAGACGCGAAAAGTTACTACTACGAAAGCGAGAAAGGTTTTGAGCATGGAGGAAGCTAGCGATGCGCCAGAAGATGAATTGGAAGATCTTGTGCCATGTGATTTGCCAGAGTCCAAGGCGAAACCAACTACAGATCTGGATATTGTGGATGGTGGAGATTCTCTGCCAAAGGAATCTAAGGAAAATCTCCCAGTTGAAGTGGAAGAAGAATTGGTTGAAGAGAAGGCAAGACCCGTCTTTTGTTCTCGACCACGTCCTGCGTCTGGCTGGCAGCCAAAAGTCTTTTCAGAGGATGAAATCGAAAAAGAAACAATCGTTAAAGGCATTGAAGGTAGGTTTAGCTGCATCATCAACATTGATTTCTTAACTTCGAGACAAGGTATGGAAATAGAAGTAAAGAAAGGTAATTACATAATTTTTTCTCTACATCTGCCCTCTGAGTTTTGGTGCTTGAATTGAAGATTTTTTAACTGAAAGTGCACGTACTATCACAGCAGTACAAAAGTTTGATTAACAACCTTAGAATAATGCAATCTAGCCATAGTTCACTTATCTGACACTCATTAAGGTCGTTTTAGTGGTAATATTTGTTGTCTTGAAGAGCATTCTGGCCAGATTATGTCATGTCTGTTAATAGCATACAATAACGATATGACTGTAGGTATCTAGCTATCTGTGCAGTTGCTTAGCACTTGTGAAAGCTCTCATAGGTGCTGGAACACAGCTATTCAATGTCATCAAAATATGCTCACTATGAGTCAGGCGGACTTGCTTATTTAATTCCATAGAGTGAAACAAGGTTTCAATGCAGGATTTTTTCAGAAAAATGGGCCGTGTGATTTTTCAGAGTCCAAGGCGAAACCAACTTCAAATCTGGACTTTGTGGATAGTGGAGATTCTCTGCCAAAGGAATCTGAGGAAAATCTTCCAGTTGAAGTGGAGGAAGAATTGGTTGAAGAAAAAGCAAGACCTGTCTTTTGTTCTCGACCACGTCCTGCATCCAGCTGGCAGCCAAAAGTCTTTTCAGAAGGTCAAATTGAAAAAGAAACAATCGTTAAAGGCCTTGAAGGTTAGTTTAGCAGCACTGTATCGACGTTTACTTATTAACTTCAAGACGAGATATTAAAGTAGAAGTGAATAAATGTAATTACGTAATTTGTTGCATATCTATCTTCTGAGGTTTTTGCTGAAATGGAAGTGTTACCACATCAGTAGGGCAGTTTGATTAGCAAGCTTTAAATAATGCAATCTATCCATGGTTCACTAATCTGAAACTCATTTATTGTTGCTTATAGGCAGGTCGTTTTACCGTTAAAATTTGTAATGTCAACTGTTCTTTAGGGAAGCCCGATGTTAAAAAGGATGGCAGCATCTCCATTCCTCATACCAATATTTACGAAGTTCCCAAAATTGAGCCAAACATCAGCAGAGGTAAGGACTTCTTCACCATATAGATCTGCATTGAACTTTAATGACTTAATTTCACATCGCTCACTCTATTACCGGTATGTCGCTTGGCTTATCGGCAGCTTTGAAGTTCAGAGCAGTAAGTAGGGAATACTTGAAAGTTTGATTTTCGTATTACTATAAAAGATTTTCATTAATTTTTAAAAAATATTTTGATTAACTTGTATGTTTGTGACAGTTTGTCTAAACTTGATCTGCTCCAATTCTTGATGAATATGTACCGGTAATATGACAGTAATCTGAAGTTTCAACTTTCCCATTTTTTTTATCTTGCAGTCACTGTGCCGAACTTCTTAAAGTGTGAAAATGTACTATATAAATATCAGCTTCCTTTGCGGCACCAACTTGAAATATTTGAGATATTGAGTTTGAAAAAAAGTTGTATGTGAAGTTTGTAAATGGATTTTTCCAACTTTAACTCAATTCTGCAGCTCTGCTTGATAAAATGACGTCTTGTTGTTTGTTGTCTAGTTATTTTGCTGAATGCCTTTAGTAAAATATTCCACGAGACATTTTGTTTTGGTTTCCTACAAAAAATGGAGCTATATGATAGCTTGGTAATAGCTCTACTTGCAATTGCATTTGTACCAGTGCATGTGTCAGAAATGGACTGACATAGCGGTACCATCTGCTCACTTCAGACCAGCTATCTCAAAAGAGACCAAGGGAGTAAAGGTTGGGCAGGAATGAAGAATGAAGTAGAATAACAGAAAGAGGAAAGGATAGGGTTAATTATATCTTTGAAATTTTTTAATAAGCTTTATAAGATATTTGTTTTCTAGTTCGGGGCATTTTCAACCATGACGTTTATAATAAACATCTGAACCTCTATTAAACACAGTCTAAGACATTGCTATTTGTTGAAAGTACTTAGTCAGCGTACAAAAGTTGTCTGCAGACATTGTTTAAAGCTGAAAACATAACTTGGTAGAAGTGTAAACAGGATTTTGTGACGTGATTACATCCTAGCAATATCAATGTATGTTGTAGAATAGGCCTACCCGGTATGCTTATTTAAAGACTTCAATAACAGGAAAGATTAATGACTTTTGACACAGATACTCAGTTTGATTTTGTTTCATTATGTATGTTAAGTCTTCTTTCAGTTGCTTATTCTTTCTTCAAAATTAGTAATTCCGGAAAATGATGAAAGAAGTCTGAAGAAGCTGTCTTTGGTGAACAACGGTGAAGGCATACATCTGATGGAATCCAATATTGGACAAGACCAACAGGGCTGTTATCCTACAATTGAATGCATGGATGTAACTAATCCTACTCATGCAGGTGATGGAGATTCTGCTGGAGGCAAAGAGCTGCAGGACCTAGGAATGAAGGATGCTTTCGATATTTCGTTAAGACAATTTACAGAGGAGGAAAGAGATGCAGTCCTGACAAGACCATATGACAATACTGATGATGAAACAGACGCAAACGTTGTTGGAAAGCTTAGAACACTTGAGCCGTCCGAGTCCACAGTAGGTAGGATGCCATATGAAAATGCAGATGCTGCTTTATCTGCTGAACAAACTGAAGCAACTGATACAGAAAGCAAAATTGCAGAAACTGTATCGACAACTGATCAACAAGTTGCTGATGAATCACAAGTGATAAGGACAGAAACATCCAGAGATGTTTTCAGCAGATCTCCAAATTACACGTTACGTACTACAGATGATGGCACTGGATATGTTGGAGCTGACAGTACAGGGCTAGATGTTTCAAGAGAAGTTTTCAGTGGATATCTTGAGGAATACAGGCCAAGTACTTCAGAGACTGGTGCTGAATGTTTAGAAGCTGAAAGGATGGATGAGTCAAAAGTTTTCAGCAGGTATTCTGATGAGTACAGAGTTAATATTCCAGAGGCTGACTCTGGATATCTGGAAACTGAATTGACAAAGACAGTGCAATCGGAAGAGGTTTTTAGAGGAGATGAAAAAGCCAGACCACACATTTTAGAGGTGAGCTCGGGATATGATGTATCAGTAGAAGCTGATGTGGCAAAGACAGGTGTAGCAAAAGAAGCTGTCATGGGATATCCAACAGAAAATAGGCCATCTGTATCAATAGGTGACTCTGAACATCTATTAACTCAAGCTACAACGACTGAGTCAGCAAAAGATGTTTTTGATAAACATCTTGATGAAAACAGACCATGCATTTCAGAGGCTGAATCTTTAGGAGCTAAAGTGATGGGATTAGAACCATCGCAAGATGCTTTCAGAGGATATCCAGAAGAGTACAAACTTTACGGTGAGGACGATAGCACTGGACATCTTGCGGCTGAAATGATAAGGGCAGAAACATCACAAGAAGTTTACGCTGGACATCCAGAACAATGCAGACCTTGTGTTTCAGACAATGGTTCTGGCTATCTAGAGCCTGAAGTGGTAAGGCCTGAAGCACAAGATGCTTTCAGTGGATATAAAGGACAAGGCACATCTGGTATTGGTAAGACTGACATTGGATATCTTGGAGCTGATGTTACAGAGACAGATGTACCAAATGAAATTCTCAGTGGACATCTTGAAGAATACAGACCATGGAGTTCAGAAGCTGGCAATGAACATTTAGAAGCGGAAATGGAGAGGCCAAACGAATCAAAAGCTTTCAGTAGCTATCCTGATGAACACAGAGTTTATATTCCACAAGGTGGCTCTGAAAATAAGGGAGTTGAAAAAGCAACACTGGATGAATCAAAAGAAGTTTTCAGTGGACATCCACAAGAATACAGACCATCAGTTCCAGAGGTTGGCTCTGACTATCTAGAACCTGAAGACACAAAGACAGTGGCATCAAAAGAGGTTTCTACTAGACACGAAGAACACAGACAATGCACATCAGATGCTGGCTCTGAATATCTGGGAGGTCAGGCTACAACGCCAGAATCTTGCACTGAATTTCTTGGAGCTGATGAGACCAAAGCAGAACCATCAAAAGAAATTTTCAGTGGATATCTTGAAGAGCACAACACAGGAGACGGCAGACCATGCATTGTAGATGCTGGCACTGAATCGACAATGTCAGAAACATCAGGAGGCAGTCACCTTGGACATCCAGAACAATATAGAACTGGTGTTGCAGAGGATGGCTCAGGAGCTGAAGGTATGGGAACAGAACCATCAAAACAGGTTCTCAGAGGATATCCAGAAGCATACAGACCTAGCATTACAGAGACTGACACTGACTATCTAGGAGCAGAAAAGATAAGGGCAGAAACATCCAGTGAAGTTTTCAGAAGATATCCAGAAGAAAGTACATTACACGTTACAGAGGCTGGCACTGAATATCTTGGAGCTGATGTTAGAGAGACAGATGCACCTAAAGAAGTTCTCAGTGGACATCTTGAAGAATACAGACCATGGAGTTCAGAAGCTGACAGTGAACGTTTAGAAGCTGAAATCGAAAGGGTGGGTGAATCAAAAGCTTTCAGTAGCTATCCTGATGAACACAGAGTTTATGTTCCGGATGCTGACTCTGAAAATCAGGGAGTTGATAAAGCAATGCTGGATGAATCAAAAGAAGTTTTCAGTGGACATCTTGAAGCACACAAGACAGAAGAAAGCAGACCATGCGCTATGAATGCTGGCACTGAATGCCTTGGCTCTGAATTGACAATGGCAGAAACATCTGGAGATGATTACCTTGGACATCCAGAACAATACAGAACTGTTGTTAAAGAGGATGGCTATGGATATTTAGGAGCTGAAGTTATTGGAACAGACCCATCAAAAGAGGTTCTCAGAGGATATCTAGAAGCATACAGACCTAAAATTACAGAGACTGACTCTGGTTATCTAGTAGCAGAAAAGATATGGGCAGAAACATCCAGTGAAGTTTTCAGGAGATATCCAGAAGAAAGTACATTACGTGTTACAGAGGCTGGCAGTGAATATCTTGGAGCTGATGTTACATGTACAGATGTACCAAAGGAAGTTCTCAGTGGACATCTTGAAGAATACAGGCCATGGAGTTCAGAAACTGGCAATGAACATTTAGAAGCTGAAATCGAAAGGGCGGGTGAATCAAAAGCTTATAGTAACTACCCTGATGAACACAGAGTTTATATTCCAGAGGGTGGCTATGAATGTCAGGGAGTTGAAAAACCAATGGTTGGCGAATCGAAAGAAGTTTTCAGTGGATATCTTGAAGAACACAAGACAGGAGAAGGCAGACCATGCGCTATGGATGCTGGTACTGCATACCTTGGCTCTGAATTGACAATGGCAGAAACATCTGTAGATGATTACCTTGGACATCCAGAACAATACAGAACTGTTGTTGAAGAAGATGGCACTGGATATCTAAGAGCTGAAGTTATTGGAACAGACCCATCAAAAGAGGTTCTCAGAGGATATCCAGAAGCATACAGACCTTGCGTTACAGAGACTGACACTGGCTATCTAGGACTAGGATCTGAAGGTGATAGAACAGAAATGGCGATTGATAGGAATGATGTATCCACCCTTCCATTTTCCATAAGTGGAAGAGATCAGAGAACAAACCGTATGCAAATGAATACTGAATCTCTGGGAGCTGGAAGAGAAAGTGGAACTGGAAATGAACCAATTGAATTACCTCTATCTTCTGAACAGTTTGAATATCATTCTAGAATGGAAACGGAAGCAGATAATGAGGAATTGTCTACTGGAGGTACAGAAATCTGGAATGAAGTGGCCCCAGACTCTAGTCACGTGCCATATCCAGAAGCTGGAAGAACAATTGAAATTGAACAAAGAGAATTAGTTCGCGGATATCCAGAGTATCCAAATGGAAGTGATTTGGCAGTTGGTTTCAAGGAATCTTCCAGTGGATATCCAGATAACATGACAGAAATTGAGCCAACTGAAATATCTTCTGGAGTGCTGGTGGAGGATCCTTCGCAAGCATACATGGGACACTTCCAATCTGGAGGAGGGATTGAAATTGAATCAGGTGAGCTATCCAAAGGATATCCAATAAATCTGTGTGGAATGAAAGTGGCAGTTGATCTTAAGGTATCGTCCACTGGATATCCAGGTACTGAAGTATATAACGAGAATGCAGTTAATCGAAGCGAAAGTGAGATGGGATTACCTGATGAAAACTTTTCCTTGGTATATCCAGAAACTGGAATGGGAGTTGGAGTTGACCCAACTAAGGTATCAAGTGGATGTTTAGAATCTGGACAAACTGCTTTAGCCACCCCATCACAGACACTTGTGCCAGAGGGAGTTGATAGATATATGGGATTAGAAGCCGAAGGTACAGACCTTACAAAACAGCCAATAGATCTGAGATCTGTGAAAAATGAAGCAGGCATTGGCTTTATAGGTGCAGATCCAGCACTTGGTAAATTTTTAGACTCAGAAAGTCAGCTAAATTCTGCGTATCCTGGCACTGGGAAATGTGATGCAGCGAATTCAGAATGGCAAATCAACGTCAGTTCAGAGTCACTTGATCCAAACGATTCAAGTTTAGAAACATTAACACCGATTAATTCAGCTGTACACCCGTCAACACCAAACACTTCAGATTCACAAACATTCAAAGCAGAAGATTCAGATGAACAAACATTGAAAGCAAAAGATTCAGATGGACAAACACTTAACGCAAAAGATTCAGATGGACAAACATTCAAAGCATATGATTCAGAAGGACAAACATTTGCCACACAACTTTGGGGATCTGATATTTCCCCATCGTTGAGCATGGATCAGCTTGAAACTGAAATGGAACCAAGGGGAGCAGGTGAGCTCACATCCCAAGCCTTCGCTGCGTCTGCCACTCCACAAATTATCATCACAGGCGGAGAAGATCTTGGCAAGAGGGAAGGATTTTTCCCTCAGCTGCTGGAATGCAAAACGTTTAAAGGTACACAGATTTTTGGAAGTTTGGTGCCTGAAGTTCCGCTTAGTGTAGGTTTTGCTTCAGCGCTGAGCATGTGCTAGTAACAGTGAACGTGTGGCAAGCATTGTGTATGCATGCTGTACACAATCAGATTTACCATGCTCATGTAATAAATGCAGCAGTTTTGTATACAGTAGTTGCCTATGTAGATTTGTTCATTACCAGTAATACCAATTTCAAATGTTACCACGTTACACATATGTATGGTTATCGTTTATACCATTTTGTGTATGTATTTGACATGTCTTGATGCATTGCAAGTCCTGTACAAAGACGCAATGCATCCATAATAACAATTAATATGTTAATTAATATCGTAATAATGCTAATTAATCTTGGTATTTTTGAATTGACAAATTCATTGCAAGACTGATGCTTTGTAACTCTAGCATTAATATGTGTTGTGGTGTATGTTGTGTACATTGCATTTGCATAAGCTACCGATGTTGTTATAGTAGTACGGATGACTAAATTTGCTTCCGCACAGAAAAAAGTTTGAACAGGGGAGAAAATTTCTCATTTTGATGGTACCTTTGCTTGCCATAAATGTTGCTGGGTCATAAATATTTACTACATAGAAAATGCATAATAAGTTTCTGTAATAGAGACTTTAGATGTTTCTGTTGCATTTTTACATCAATGTAGTTGTTTTTTAAATATGTGAGACTTTGTGAGTACTGCATAGATAGGCTCTCCACAGCTTAGACGCATGGTAGCCTTAGTGCCTTGGCTGGATAGAGTGACTAGTGACTTTGTAATTGTGCTAAAGAATTTCTCTTGTCTCATGCTAGTTCTGATACAGTTGCTATAAATGTGTGATAACGTTTGATAACAGTAGTTACCAGGTGAGAACAATGGCTTACAAGCTTTTGCAGCCTATTTAATGCTGGCAAATGTATTGTTGTGCTAGGAGTAACCACAGAAATAGGGGCTAATATTTAGTAACTGCATGTCAGTGTGGTAGTTTAGCAGCGTGATGATTAGCCCGATTTTTTTTATTAAGAGTGATAAAAGAGTTGTTTCTACTTATGGCAAAATTAGACTTATAATAGTGTGGAAATAACTGTGGGAATTATTGTGTATAGATCTACATTTATCACGAATCTCGAAATAGTCATAAAATGGTTCGATCTTCTCAAGAAGGCAACTGACTACTCGTGTACCATGTTGAAACTATTATCAACTTATTGTTTTGTACAATTTCGTTTCTGAGCACCGGTCATTCAATGCAATCTTGCACTGTTCATGCATCAACTAGGTCCTCACAAGTCTTGCAATTTCCTATACATCAGAATATTCTAGTCCCTGACTGAAATCCATCAACCCTAACAAAATCAAGCACATAAGAGTGCAAACTCGCACAGTCCGTCTGCATCAGAAAGAAGGATGTTTGTCTTAGCTAGACTCCATAGACAAATTTTGTCGGATTTGGGTAAACAAGTTTGGAAAATGTGCTTTATTGTTATAATGATGCTGCTAATCTTTGAATATGATAGGTTATGACTGCGTAGTACTGTGAGTAACACTCGTGTTCCTTCCTGATCTTTCGAATAATCTGACTGCAGTCAAGGTTCATTTGCTTTGTAGGGGTGTTGTCATTAACTCGAGAGTGCTAGCGATGATAATTACTATAATTGCAATTGCATGCTTTTAGATAAAGAAGAATCGACTGCAAATGGCAAGGCTCCTCATGAGAAACTTACCAGGTCGGTTGATTAATTAACAGGTTTCTCAGGACAGTCTTTGTTGCGGCTAATAGTAATTATGATCTCTCTGTTCACATTGTTTCATGCTTTGTTCTGTCATTGACACCGAAGTTTGAAGACTGCAGTGTTAAATGTTGGAAGGTAAGGTAAGGGAACATAAAGTGAAGTTATGGGAACCAGCGTATTCACAGATGCTTAGTTAGTATGGCTTAATGGTTATCACTTAGGCGTATTTATTGCATACTCTGCCAACCTGTGTAGTCCTACACATGTAGGCCTATGTATCTGAATGCTTGTGCTGTGCCTTTGAAGAACCTCTAAAACAGTGCTGTCCAACCTTTTTTGCACGGCGGGCCACCAAAGAACTTTTATTGAAGCCGAGGGCCACAACCGGTGAACTCAAATACAACAACTAATAACTATGATCAAAACTTGTTACTTGTTTAAGCTGTAGGCTACCAAAATTTACTATGGAATAGTTATAACGGATGCATCGTAGGAACTTGATTTTGTATTCACACTGTCAAATAACACAACAACTTATAGTCATTAGTTGGTCTGCGATTTGTTTTTCAATTTTTTTTCAGGAAATTTGAAGAAAAATCACTAACTTATTTTAAATAGCTTCGAAGTACTTGAAGCAGAACAGTACTAGTAGAAAAGAGAATATAATGAGACATCATCTTGTGATGTCACGGCTTATACCCAACATGCTGTCATCATCGATGTGGTTTTATGATTTTAGGGTAATACTGAGAAGATGTGTTCACAAGAAAACCATCATAACAGGGTGCCAAGAGGAAACCATGGTAACGGAAGACACGCATGTGGAACAAGACAATGAGACTCCAAGAGAATTGAACCACGCTATACGACTCATAATCGAACAGTTTGTGCTTGGAGAGAGCGACTTCGACACGGCTTCTTGATTAACTTCGCAGATCCAAAGCGTCTTGTACATAGATAGTGAACAGTGAGTAATAGATATATAAAGTACCTACTACTGATGTAATTGAGTAAGCACTTGCTTGGAAATTTGTAAAGTACAGTTCAGATTGCACCCATGCAAGCTTCAATAGCTAACTTTCATCTAGCTAATCCCTTCATTTTTCATCTAAATCATGAGTTGGTCTAAATGAGTTTTAGCATGAACTACACATACAAGATCATTTCTGTTGAAACGTAGCAGCAGTTTTGAGGTTTGACAAAGCATATGTAATCATGTTTCTAGGATAGATTTCATTGCATAAGTAATTTATTTAATGTGCAACTCTTACCCTGTCTAACTCTTACCCTGTCTCATCTGATCCTGTACCCTCCAATTCTCGGCCCAGACGACACTGGCCTTAGTAGCTGTTCCACCTCTCTGATCCTACGGTAACTCGACCCGGACCACCTCGGACTACTCTTACGGACAGCCCTTTTGACTCAACACAGCGCTCGTGAATAAGCTGGTGCCCTGCGCTTGGCTTTCTAGTAGCGCTTTAGAAATTTCGAGTTTACAATTACGATTACTACAACTATAATGTTCTGGGTAGATTAGATTAGATTGTGAAAGTAAGACTTATCGATTTCAGTAGTCAAAGAAACTAGTGATGACAAGCTTCAAATTTTGAAGGATGTATAATATTAGATTACCACCAGGTAATTATTATCCGGATATTGCATGTACCATGAAACATTTATAGTAATTTTTTAATTTGCACAAGTTTCTGAATTTATAACGAAAATAATTAAGTAAATAAGTTTCATGTTTTTGTTGTTGCTTAGTCCAAGTGCATCCTATAACAGGATTGTGCAAACATTTTCTTCCCTTAACTGATGTAAATCTGTTTTAAAAAATTAATTCCACCAGCCATTTTTGTTGTTTAAAAGCAGTAATCATGATAAAATATTAAATAAAGTTATTTGTTGAATAAGCCAGCTCTGCAGTAGTTTTTGTGTGTTCTTAATAAAGTCATGGCAAAGAACCGGTGTTAAATTTTGTGAGTGAAGACAACAATTAAAAAATATTGACAAAAATTAAATGGACATTTAAAATTAAAACAAAATCAAACACTATTCGAGACGATTCATATTTCTCTTGAGACTCTTGTCTGAGTTTTGTTTGAGTTAGAATAGAGTAGTTTAGTTAAGGTAGTAGGTTGCTATATGCAGTCTTGGGTTATGATGAAGTTATTATACTGTAGCGATAGTTATACCAACTCTGATATATTTGCCAATATAAATATAAATGACAAAATACTATAAAAACAGCCATATGATATGTTTTATATCCTAGACATCAGCTGTAATCAAAAACTTATTATTAATATACACATTCAAGTAAAATTCAGATATCAGTTCTGCACTGTAAAAAAGAAATCACAGACGTCCAGCGAGCCTCTCTCTTCCCGACTGGAATGCCGGAAATCATCATCAAACACACAATACTGTCAAACGAATCAGTTCTAAGAACTTCCGTCAACATGTTACACAACTCAGCTTCACGAGTGAATTGCTAAAAATTCAGTCACAACTTCTATAAAACTCGTAAATTCTTAAATAGTTTGACTTTCCGAAATCAAGTTCATCACAGGAGCCAGAATGTAACAAAAGCAGTCTGCCAGAAGAACCAACCAACCATCCATCAGCACCAGACAAATATATCTGCAAATTCAACAGACACCTGCTAATTAATACAGGTAGACACAATTGAGCGACACTTTGTTTACTGATGCAGACACATGCTGTTGATCCAGGTAGAGGAGGTGTGCTCGTTGAAGCATCCCTGGTGCAGAATCCTCTGCCTCCATTAACTCAGCCGTAAATCCATTCGTTATGTCAGATGCCTGTTATCTGGATAAACATTGGTTAAACTAGTCAGGCACTTGATAATCCATGCACACAAGTTACCCGTACTGCCACTCCATATCCAGGCACATCTTGTTTATTCCAGGCATAATACTTTCATGGTAAAGATGCCTACTAATCCACGCAGGCAGGCAGGCAGCTCTTCATCCAGACCAGTAGCATCCCAACAACTTATCTCATAATCCAAAACCAAATTGGATTCCAGACAATTTGTGATGTCTACCGTTTGACCAAATGTTGCCAGTCTCTAGAATCGGTAACTCTTAAGAACCCAGGAAGACATCCACACACCTGCTAATAAGTCTCTTTCTTCTACAGCGCTACACCAAAGACACCAGCTCTTCAATGTCATCTACAACAAACAATGTGAAAATTATGCAAATTTCTCGCCAAGTTAAAATATATATCTAAGCTTTTTCAGCCTGGCAAGTGGCAATGGAAGAAGCGAGGAAATGAAAAAAAATGAGGAGCAAGTTTCAGAAGCTTAATCTGTCTTATCATGGATCGTCCAGTTTCAGTTCTGCACTTGCCATCTACATGCCTGACCTCTTTACAGAACTTGACCTTTGGATCTTAACTTGTAACAGAACCGGAACTTTCTCTGTTTCAGAGTTTTTCTGACTGAGTACAAAAAATAAGCAGGGACGCACAGTCGCACACCTTACATGCAGGTGTTTGGGTGCTGTGGAGACTGATCATGAAACTAGAACTAAGTAAACAACTAAAGTTTTGCAGACTTGACTTCACATAGTGCGGTGAAAATAAGCTGGTCTCCCTGACAGAGCTTATTGTATCTAATCTAAAATTTTATAGAGCATCTCTCACAACTATTCAGAGGCGCTTTCAGCACAGAAGCCCTGAGGAAAATGAAATGTCTTGAGAGGATACGGGAAAGAGCCCAGACATTCCATGTGGAGGGACCAATCACAGCAAATGCCCGACTTTGAGCCAAGGCACATCGAACACGAAGAACAGAGCTCAAGCCTCAAGGAGTGAACAAATGTCGTAGAGAGAGGCATATGCATACAGTCGGAGAGATACTTGGAACAAGACAAGTTGATGATTCAGTGTAATATTATTGAGGTTATGTGAAGTGCTCAGATAATATAAAAGCATTTTACAATTTACATTAATTTTACGTTAAATTAATGGTACGTACAATACTAGGCAACGTTGGACTACTCACCATCATCGTCACACCCATTCAACTCCCAGTCATCTCCGTAATGCAGATCTGAAAACTCGGATGAACCATCGTAAGACAGAGTACGTCTTTGAAAGTTGTTCCTCAACTGTCGTTTTCTCGTCTCTTCCAAATTACAGAAGACTGCAGAGACCGGACGGACACCATTTCTCAGACCTAGTTTAAAGTAATCCAGCATATTAAAAAAATTATGTAACACAACCCTGGTTCATGAGTTTAGTTGGATCTTGTTACTCTGAATCTCAACAATCTTAACGATAAAATCTGACTCCCTTCAACAGAACTACTTTCAAGATCCTTTCCCCAAAAGCTCATACAAGTCCACATTAATATTTAATTAAAATTAAAATTTTAATTAATCAATTGTAAGTGATAAAACAAAATGTACCTTCTTGAAGTTGAGAAAATCGTTGGTGAGGTGGTGTGGGTTGTCGACAGACGTAACGATGGAACCCAGAAGTTTTTGGCGATGGGGATCCACCTAAAAAATGAACAATTTCATAAACGAGAATGGTTAACAGAATGTATGGTGAGCAAACGAGAGAAAGAGATCCTAGTTGCTCTGGACTGCTCCAGAAAATAATGAGCCTTTGCAGAGAAATTTTAAAAATTGGTTGTATAAGTTTTAGAGACTAGAATTCATCAAATTTTGGAACAAAGTTACGTAAAAATGTCAAAACTGTCTTCACAGAATCAAGCCTTGGTATGGTCACTTCTCATACAAGACTACAAACATATGCTACAAAATGCCCAATAAAAAAACTAACTGTTCTCTCTGAAGAACTATAGCACTCTGTGCTCTTCGAAAAATTAATTTCTTGAACAAAAATATATTAAAATTGGCAGAGCTCTTAATTTTCAAACTCTGCCATATTCTTTAGGAACTGAAATTCAACGTTTTAAAACTACCTGCTGGGAATTATGCTCACCTGAAGGGCTGTTGATAAGGATGGGAACTCCATCCAAGGGCGAGATTGGCAGACTCTCTGAGTGATACTCTAGGTCCGTTGTTGGTCCAAGACCTTGTTCTGGGTCACTGCTTAGTGGGCTGTGACTGTCACCCCCAAAGGAGGATGCGATGGAGCTGTGACCAGAGTCTGAATCCAGATGTTTCTGTGTCTTGACATTCGTCAACGGTTTCTGAGCAGCTTTCTTGAGAGGACCTGCAACAGAAAATCAGATCAATATCAGCTGCAGGACTCAAAGTACACAAACAGATCAGTGGTCATTCGTTGTTCTGTCCAGAATTATATGTCCTTAGATGCTAGTAGTTTGATTGTGAAGGCGAATATTTGAGGCCGGTGGATTTATAATTAATCCCGTGGCAAAAGGCCATTCTCTGGAAATGGCAATTCATTTGCTAATTGTTTCAGAAGTCATTCGAATAAATTAGAATAATTAAAATTAATAAATAAATTAATTAATTAATAAATTAATTCGAATAAATTATAAAAATCGACCATTGCATACAAACCTTCACATCTTTTGGCCACGTAGAGACGAGCACTGGATGAGTTTTGAACGCCGGTGACTGATGAGCTCTCTTCGGACAGAGTGACCGCTGCCACCCGTAGAGGGTTCTGTAGCCTCTTCTGCCGCAAGCCCTCCGACCGACCGGCGGTTCTTGAGGGAAGAAGAACAGGAGGAGGAGGACTGACGGGAGAGGGAGGACAGGATGTGCGTTGGCACTTCTTTGGATCGAATGGACGAGTTCGGTCGGACAACGATAACAACTTACGAACAGACGTTGGGGAAGTGGAGCCTGGAATAACATGCAGTGTACATCAGTTATTGGCTGACTCACATCCTATTCAGTGCAAGAGTTACTGAAATCATATCTATAGGGGAGAGGAAAGGTGAGAGTGAACACGAGTTCAGGAGTGAGTCCAGAGGGAGAAGAGATGGAAGTGTCAATCCAATCACATTATGACCCTTTCAGATTGATCCTTTGACTTGTGCATCAATCAATTGAAAGTTATTGAGTTTCTACTGATTGCTGTCATTTTGTCTTTGGTTTATGCCAACACTCTTATCAATGTATCAGATGCAGTTAGGTAACTAAACCAGCTGAACTTGCTAGAAAAAGAGTGAGCTAAACAGGAAGGGTGAGAGAGAGAGAGAGAGAGAGCGTGAATGAGATATAAACAAGACAGCAAATAGTGAGATATTAAATTAAATGAACAAGCCAAAGAAGTCGATGAACTGGTGCTTGATTAGCTTGCAAGTCAGTCAAACCAGTCCGACAGAGTAACTGATCCCAACCGAACAAGGGTAGGATATGCTCAAATTTTCACTCCCTTGTTAGTTTCATCCTTTTCCTTACCATCACAAAAGCCACTTTACTCAACTCGAGTCATCTGCTCAATAATTTTCTTACTCCAGCAATGCTCATCAAAATGTAAACGAACCAAAGATGGGAACTGTGACAGGAAGTTCTGCAAATCCCACTTCTGACTTGTGGTGGCTGGTCAGAGTGCTGCTGCAGATGCTGCTGGCTGGCTCGGCTTTATTTGGATTTATCTGGCCTAGAACACACATACAACATAGCATCTCATCAGTTACTGCAATTCAACACTTAACAGTAGCAGCAACAGTAATAGTAAAAAATAATAAAAATAATAGTAATAAAATCAAGATGATTTGCATAGTACTGTAACACAGCCAAGACCAAAGGAAAGAGTGCTGTACAGTGTACATGGCTCAAAAAATAAATGACAGTCATATAATTGTTTACAAAGTTAGGTTGTGATTTGAATGTTTCCAGAGCTGGCACATAGTGTAATCTGCAGAAGAAAGGGTGAAACTTCTTGCGTTGGCTCCACTATTTCTCAATAATGAATGTTTTCTTTGCAAATTTCCTAACTCCCCATAGGTCAACCCTCTGATTCGCTCCGTTAAAAATACTTTTTACCAAACTCCAGCACTGCTGTACTTGGATGATGCCAGTTCAAAGCCTGGAAAAAGGAGGACGATGATTATAATCATTAATGCAAAGCATCATTGAACAGAATCTGTTGTACTGTTACATTTTCCTCTACAATGTTGCACCATATTTATCTTTTGCATACTGCTGTAACTCACAAATTACAATTTGAGTTAGTATGGACCTTCAAGATTTGTCAGGATTTTTGTTCCATAGCTCTCACAGTATAAGTCTACCTGTCTGCGCCTCTACCACTACCACTTTCACTTCTCTGAAGATTTATGCAACAAGGGCAAACAGTTAGACTGCAAATCACTGCATGTGCTGACTGACATAGTCTGTTTCAATTCTAGGAAGAAGTGTCTCAAGATATTAAAGGACACTTAGACAAAACACTTATTTTATGAATTTATGTGCAATTATAATTGATGAAATAAAACACATCCATTAAACAAAAACATCAAACGATTCATTGGTAATCCAATCAACAATTAATAAACATAAATGAAGATTTAAAATGCAAATTAAAAAATAGTAAACACAACTAAACCAGAATGACTCCATTGATCTTAAACTATTTAGCAAACGTAAACATTAAGCGAAAGAGCAGAATAAAAATAATGAAGCACGATAATTAAATAAAAACAAAAACTGAACATATAATCCACCATTGAATACGAAAGCCGACTAAGAATTCCATCCAATTGTTACCTATGGTCTGCTGTGGTTATAAGATCCCAGCTGATGAACAGAATGCAAACATACAAGAGCTGCATTAAGTATTTAGCATTGGCTTCATTGGATTACAATTACATTAAGGATCTCTGCTCTGGATCGGCAATATCAGATCAGTGATGTCCTGACCAGTGACTACATTCAAGAGCTCTGTTGCTGCATGGGTATCCACGGTCACTGCCTCTCCATTCTGCACAGAAGGGGTGTTTTTGGTTCCATTCGCACAAAATGCAACTGTGCAGAATCGAGCCTTTTCCATGATGGGCCCAGTTGTCTGGAATGGGATCCAACAGGAGCCACGTCTGCTTCCTGGGATTCTTACTTAAGGCTTAAAAAAAAAGTGTTGTGTTTCCGGTAACCCGACCGACCCATTTTTACGGCCGCGACCCAAATATTTTTGTAAAAAAATTTTATAAAAAAAATTTTTTTTTCAAGAAAAAATTTTTTTTCAAGAAAAAATTTAAAAAAAATTTCAAAAAATTATTTTTTTTTACATTTGTATTAACATAACATAAGAGACGTCAACAAAATGAAATTAATAGGACTGTTTCTAGAGCAGTTTTAGGTGCAGACAGTCGGGAAATAGGCAGTTTATACTTGCTTAGAACACGTACTTTGTTTCAGCGTGCAAAAAAGACTAGTGGGGTATACTTTTTCGGATAGTCACTGCATAAAAATATTTTACAAAATAAAAATATTTTCCGACCTACCTACCCAATTTTTTTTAGCTATGTTACCGGAAACACAACACTTTTTTTTTAGGCCTAAGCACTTTTTATTCAACTAAGAATTGTCATTTTTGCAATGCTAGAGTCGGGAGCACTTCTCAGCAGCCCCTTGAAGTGGCATTATAGAAATTCTTGAATGAATGAAAGAAAGAAATATTCAATTAGACCACTACAATGCCTATAAGCTTTCTGCAACATGAACTAATTAATTACCCGACAGGTAAGTCTGTCTGACATGACCCAACTTCCCCAATGACTTTTATAACATGACTCAATTGCTCCAATGACATGACTTAATTAGAAATGGAAGATTTCGATAAAACGAACATGGGCAGTAATGGCAAGAACAAAGAACCAAACATGGCAAGAATGTTCGCATGCTACAACCCTACAGAATGCATCTAAAGTTAGTTCAGACTTGCAATTGAAAAATTGGACTATCCGCAAAACATGCACATTTGAAGCAATACTTAAACTGTACAACCCAGATACATAAAGAAAACTGAAGAGAATAGAATTATAGAGGTTTCATACCTGGTGGTTCACACTGACTGGACATCTGTGCCAGTTTCACTTCATCGTCGATTACTTTTAGATTCATGAGATACGTGCGGACCCTTCGAGCCATGATCGCCTGCAAAGAAAAATAATGCTGCCCTGAATTACACAGCTCATCTTAGTAGGGCTTACTTACACAGCACTCTAGTTTCTCATTATCTAAATGATCAAAACAAGCACATTGTAAGACGTTTTTCAATTGCCACAGCGACAATTAGAAAGTAGAAGATTGTCATTACATTTATGTACAGCTGTCAGGCATACATTTGCAAACGGTCTTAAAGCACAGTAGCTTAGAGTCTTAGACAAGATACATAGTTAGTGGAGAAGCTCTTTTAAGAGGTACTCAATTATGTTACCCAATTTCCCGTATACATAACTCTTCCTTACGCGAACATTTCACTTCGCTTACCTCATCGTACATTTTCTTAGGGTTGAGAATTGAAGACACTGTGCTCTTCTTGTGCCGCAAAGTGCCATGCACCGACGTAGAAAGGCAGGAGAAATCAGGCAGGATATTTTCATAAGGCCATGTGGTTTTGCTCTGAACAAGAAGACATTTAACCCATTTTATATAATATTGTTACTGCAGTATTTGCCTCAGTTTTCAACAAAAGCTAAGAAGTTCTGTTTCGGTAGGAAGACACCAAAACACGCCAGACACTAAAAACTTTGCAAATATTCTACATGGTTTATTACATTTCTGTTGAGATGTTTCTATAAAGAATGCAAGAAAAAAACAGGTGTATAACTTGTAACATTTTTCTACATCAGTTTGATTCAGATATGTGTACTGTACAACAAAAACTGTACTTAGCTAGAAAAGACAGTACTTTCTCAACGTTTTTATCCATCCAGCAAGAGAACTGTATCATTTATTCTCAAATTAAACAATATACTCTTCTTGTGGGGGCTCTTCACAAAATGCCTATTAAATAAATGATCCTATTATGCAAACTGCCAGTACTTAGCACTCTGTAAGTCAAGTATCTGCAGTGAATTATGACTCCTTTCATTTTCTGAACATTGCTTAGTTACTGGTGAAATTTTGAACATTGTCACTGGTTAGATATAGTGAGGTGCTTAACAGACGCCATGAGTATCTTTATATACAAACATGCATCACACTTCAGCCTACCAGACTTCAGTCAACAAATCAAGGGCCTTGATTTCCTTTTCTTTCTCTCATTTTTTATCATTTGGTTGCTCATTCTGCATTACTTGGTGTAATTAAGTAATTCATATTCAAGTATCAAACACATGAACCAACATATTAAACTTGCTAAATAGAGTTCACTGTGCTTGCACAAGAATATTTAACTGAAAAACTCAATGATTGATACAAATTAGTGTTAACTTACGTAACTTGAGATGCTTGCTAATCGATTAACCTGACGTATTTCTTTCGCTATCATCCGCAGTTTGTCAAAGTTTACGAGTCCATCAACCCTCGAGTCGTTGCCGAAGTGGATGAATGTCAGGTCTTTCTTAACGAGAGGGAAAAATGGAATCTAAAACAGAAATATAAATCAGATTAATAACTCCAACAATAAGTTTCACTGAACATTTATATGACCATTCCATGAGTGCCCAGGGGTCACTCCACCTTATTCTATTCTAGCCTTAAGACTTTCCTATTTAGCCGAGGTTGGGTCGGGAGTGCTTCTGGGTAGATGGTCTTTGAAAGAGTGCTATATAAATGCTCCTAATAAATCAATGAGGTTTAATAGGCATGCAATCCTCTAGGGTTACCTTGCTGAACTATCAACTGTGAGTTCAAACTTCCATCAGGACAGAATATTGCTTTTACAATGTTTTAGTGTACGGTACTAGTCAGTGAACTCGGCTAAAAGGGTAAGTACATTGATTGTAGGACTACACAGTATTTTGAAATGTTGGGCTGTTAAACAGAGTATTGGACATTGAACCATAGGCGTAGGGGACATTTCAACGTTGGGGGGGCAAAAATGAGACTTTTGCCCGAAAATTTTTTTTCGTCCGGTTGAAATCTTAGGAAAAATTCCCGTTACGTTTGCCCGAAAATTCTGACGACCTTTTTTTAGTCATCCGGGCAAAATCTTCTGAAATTTCACGTTGCTTTTTGCTCGATATGCCTGATGACCATTTTTGTTCGGGCAAGTCTGATTTTTCGGGCAAGAAGACCCGGAAAAATAAAAAAGTAAAAATTTTCTAAAACTTTTTTTATTTTTCCGGGTCTGCTTGCCCGAAAAATCAGACTTGCCCGAAATTTGGGGGGCATTTGCCCCCCTGAACCCCCGTCTCCTACGCCTATGGGACATTCACTACCACAAATTAAGAAAGTGCATTGTGAATGATTCACATCAATGCGGATGTCAGTTGAGCTTGACTTGAACTTACGACAGGTGGGTGAGCGAGGTGAGCGCTGAGCATGTTCCGATACTTGGACATGTTTCGTGATGGATCCATGACATCCTGCATCTCCTGGAAACAAAATGACACAAAGGGAAAAACTATGGGAATACCTGGAACATCAAATCAATCTTTTCAAAATATTTCTATTGTTCTACTTCAAATCTTAAAAATCAGGTTAAAAGTTAACTCATCCTTCTTTTAAGTTCTTTAACATTACAGTCAAATTCATTCGAATCTAAATTTCGTCTATAGGAGTTACATCAAGTCAGGTCTCAGATGCAGTTTTAGATTATTAACACCATTGTTCTGGGAGCTTGCCAGGGACATAAAATTACACAGAAATGCGAACTCAGACACCGCTAGTCAGCCAGCATGTGATGACGTTGCAGTCAGAAAATAAAATCTCTGAAAGTCATTGAGAAATCGTGAGTTTTAAGCACATGCTGAATGAAAAAAATAAAGAATATTTTAAAGCTTCAATGGAGGTTGGTAATCAGTATACACTATACATTGCTTTTAAGCATGGAGTCTATATGCATCGACTGGTGGTAAGGACCTGTGAAGTTAAGACTACAAACCTCAAACAACTTGATATACTTGGTGGACAGTTTGTCCCAGGTGAGTCGAAGGCGAGAGACGGATCCATGTCCGAGACCGCTGAGGATGGCAAAGAAGGAATTGAAGTTTCTTGCCATTCGACAGTACTCTACGCAAAACATACACAAAGCAAAAACCCTGTTTAGCCTTTGCCCCATTGATATGCTTTGCACTGTTGATGAGTATAGTGGAAGTGACAACACAAAAAGCAGATATCACTCAATGACTTCAACAAAGTAAAAAGGAATGCTGTCTGGCTATAGGCCACAGATTTGTTACTCATCACTAAACACTGCCTTTGTTAAATGTACATATTTACATGGTGCCTCCTATTAGAATACTGGAGTACATGGTTAACTGATGCATCAGTGAGGTTTAATCAAAGGTCCTGTTTTAAAACTTAATTAAATCTTGGATCCGTTTGCTAATGTCAACAGCATCTGCTCCATAACAATGATCACTGTTTTACGATTGTAAAACAATGGCTGCTCAGAACCATCAACTAATATGCCACACCTGTTGGTGATAGACAAAGAGGAAAAAAGAAGGATAAAAAGATAAAGATATAGACATAACACTAACTGGCAATTTTGATGAAGTGTTTGATGATCTTCGCTCGTTTCATCTGATTCTGTTCAGCACAGACTTCAGTCACGACCCAGAACATCTCACGATTCACCAGCTGCGCAACAACAACAGCGTATTGTAATGTATCAGCAGCATATTTATGTAGCACATTTTAAATTCATAATTCAAGCTATCAGCCACTAGTTCAGCGTAAACTATTTCTAAAGCATTGTTAACAGTATATCCTGGCGCTACATAAATGTCTATTTGATCAAAATGCCTATGGAAATTCTTCATTAAATACCAGGGTCCACTGATCTGGAATAACTTAACGGGGACACTTAGAACTGTCAAACCCCTTCACTCACTTTAAACAATTAATACAACAAGCACACATAGCAAAAAATAATATCTAGTCGTACATCTAAATTAATTGCTGTTTAGTCCTGCTTTTTAATTACTTTTTTAACTTTTTCAACAACCAATTGTTGATCTCCCAAACATCTTACAGGAATTACCTTGCACCTATGACCCCTCACCTAGCGGAATTGCCTTCCCTTCAGGGTGACCATCGCCACTGTGCACTGCCTTTATTATCGATCAGTTTCTCTTATCGCATTTGTTGTCATCAACCGTTTAAAATTATCTTGTGTACTATTATTTTGAAGCAATAAAATAAAAAGGAGAAATCAAACCAAAAGATGCAAACTGGAAAATAATGAACAATTCAAAAGCTCACATCTGAAAACTGGCTGAGGTTCGGCGATCCCGTTCTGGACTCCAACTCAAACAGATCGTTTACATATTCCGTCGGAGGAATGTTCTGGAAGAGCTGGAAATCACGCAGCGTCAGCTGAATCGCAACCTCGGCAGGCAGAAGCTGGAGCAGACTGACCTGACATTCACGAAGGATTCCGGCCGCCAGGTCATCCGGAACAAGGGTCTCGATGTTCTTAGTATTTTTCAAGTAGTAGCTAAGCAGAAGGGAATGCAAGACAATGTAAACAGCTTATCCATTTGCAAGCTTTTATCAATAATAATATCACAGAGACAAGGCTGAGGTCACATATACATACAATGTTTACATATTAGGCCTACACTGCATATTATTCAAAGTATATATAAATCTTCTTTTATTATAATTATATAATATATATTATAATAGTCGGGAATTCGATTGGTTGTAATACAGTGTGTAAGGGTTGAAGGTTCAAACCATCTCTAAGACTTAGGCTGTGTGATGACTCTGAGAAATTCTTCACACACTATTGACAACTATATTGCCATCAACCTTTATTCATAATATTATCTGGCCATTATAAGTGACCAGTGCTAAATAAATGCATAATAATAATAATAATAATAATAGTAATAATAATAATAATAATAATAACAACAACAATAATTCTAACACTATCCACAGCAACTAAAACAGAGTCAGTTTTAACAAGCTTGATTTAAAGGATTGCATTCTGGTTGTCTCCTGCTGTAGTAGGCTAAAACATTTCTGTGCAATGGATAAAAAGCATGCAGCAGAAGATGAGTCAAACTAACCGAGAATTGAGGCGACACCTATCTGCCAAATCAGACAGCTGATCAGGAAGATGCTTAGTTCTTGTTCCACACTCTTCAAACGTAATCTCACACAACGAATAATTACTAAAACATAAGAAAACGAAAACACATAAATTATGCTAATGCTGCTAAATTTCTTCACACAATACTTTTTATGCCAAATCCTATAATTTTAAAACCAAGATCAAATGAGAAATATCACAACTCTTTACTTTCCGACTCAACTACATATTAACATAGTTGTCAAAAAACAATCTTTATTTGTGACCACAGAACCTTAAGCTGTGAGGCCTTATCTGGGGATCCGAGGACTGGAAGATCGGTGTTTGGTGAGTAAGAAAGAGTCAATGTAAGGATCTGACAACTTGTACAATTATTTGTAAATAGCATGATTTGAGAAATTGAGGTTTTTCCCATTGGGTTGGAGGAACAATTTTTCTTAACAAACTCGCAACAGTACATAGAGTTACATAATTTTTCTATCACTGTACTCCAATGTTTTCTTTGCTTACCAGCTTGGGTCTGTGATGCCAAACTCAGTCAAAGCCAGCATAACGACCTCACGAGCCGAAGTCTCCTGCAATTTTGAAAATGACTTTTTTAAACATCATAAATGAAACGTTTTTTTTTCGTTCTTTATATTTTGTATGTAATTATTTTCTTTCATTTTATTTTCATCTGATATTCCTTCTAATGCTGTCTCCGTACTGTCAATGATTCAGCTAATTTACTTCACAATTTAACCATTTTAACATCATCGTAAACAGTACAGAACAAGAAATGAAATTAATTTAGAAGAAATTATTTAACATCAAATTCTTGTACATAAGTAAAAATTGTCAAAGCGAACCTTGTGAATAGGCATGTATCGAAAAGACTGATCGGCCCGGTAGATTCGGATGACGTGGTCTGGTGCATCAGGTTGTCTTTCGAGAACTCTGATGCTGGACACGAGGTCTGGGTCACTGGTGCTCAGAGGCTGACCAAGACCAGAGTTGTCGGACAGAGATGATCCCTTTCGACTGCATGGATGGCTCGAGAAGAATTCGTGGTTCAACTGTAGTTCACTGCATTCATCAAAAACGTTTTATTTTAATATAGGCCTACAAAACTTTCTAAATCTCTTTTGGAAATCCATCAAAACTGCACGTAATTAATACTAATAATTAATTATCATCCATGGTCCCGTTAGAAAATCGAAAACGTGTAATGTAAATCTTCGAGAATTTCTCAGCGACTACAAAAGCCACATTAGGGAGACCAGCTTATTCACTGTGTAAACGATTACCAATTCCAACTTCCGAATGATATGAGAAAAAGATCAAAGCAGCATGTAGAAATCTCTGGAAACACTGTCAAATATTCTTGAAGTGCTATATAAATTTAAACATGTGAGCTTAAATTAAATATTTCAAACAGAGCTGACCTTCTAAACAAGCATGGATCGGACGAGCATAATTCTTTAATATTTGGACCTAGCAATGGAGAGGAAGAGAAAGTGGAAGAGTGAGGGAGGTGAGGGAATCAGAGGGATACGTGGGTAGGAAGGGTGAGAGAAGAGACAGGGGGGTCTGGCAAGATTAATGGGAAACAAAACTGGAAATTTACCCAGAATAGACAGTTTACAAGCCTTTGTGCAGTTTAGATTAGATAATCTTAATTAAC
>OX243819.1:35314928-35369991 GCA_945859605.1 Lumbricus rubellus
TTAACAAGTTCAGAAAATCTACCAAAATATTTTCTTAATTAACAGCATCATTTCAAAACCATAAATCTATTACAACCACATAATATATTAGCCTACCCGCTGTCTGCTCTCTGCAGTAGATTAAACTTGAGAAGAGCTTTGCGTATTTTCGACGGCTGTGCGGGAATTGAACACTTGTCTCTCTGTCGGTTGTGCAGGCACTTGGAAGGGGAGCCAGTGGCTGAGGCTGGACAACTATCGCCATCTGCTGATAACTGCTTGAACCTCTGATCGCCCGATATCTGACTGCATCTCGCACGTCGAGGCGAATTCTCCGGAGATTTGAGAAGCTGTCGACAGACTGGAAAGACAAATGCAAACACAGGCATACAAACAATTAGCACTTGAAGGCGCTACAGAAATATCTAGATAAAGACATACCTGCAAGCAATCCTTAAGTTCAAACTTAATCTTGCACCGAAATATATCAGGGATCTAATTTGTTCTGCTCTTTTGTTATCATCTCATCAACCTCTCTGTTCTCTGGACAGGTTCGTTTGTTTGTCCCACAAGATAGGGGAGACCACTGTCCACTATTGTTAAAACTCGGTCCTTAACCTTCATTGGGAATTTGGGATCTCTATGGTATTCCCTTCCATCCACTCTGCTTGGAACTCTTCTTTCTGGATTGTTATCTAGATATCTCTCTCTATTCTCAATATCTATATTCTTTCTGGGAATCTTGAACTGCATGAAGCGCTACTTAATGGCCATGGCATTGAGCAACACGATACGAAATTACTAATTACATTACATTGCAATCATAAATACTTTCATGCATATAGAAGTCATGCATGCATTTATGCATACATTCATATGCAATATTATGTATATACAAATATTATACATGTCTACATAAAAAATGCATAATATATACATACCTTATAAGCATTCCACATGCATACATGCACACACATACACACACACACACACACACACACACACACACACACACACACACACACACACACACACACACATAATAGTCTTACATAAACTCACATGCGCAGTCGCACACCCACACACAAATGCGCACACATTACATGCCCAGGCACACACACGCATGTCGCACACTAATAAATAAGCTACTGGGGCAAGTGAGAACTCCATCCATCACACTTCCTTTCAGGGCAAGTGGGCGACAAGATCCAATTACACACTTTGTGTAGCAATACATTTCGAGGTTGTGCAGCCCAGGGTCCATTCCATCAAGTCAGCACAGGGCACTCCCTGACAAGATTTACCACTGTTTACAAGTCCATAACTCTTCTTTTTATCTCAAAATTGTGATTCACAGATGAATGCATACTTCCCAAACACAAACACAAAATATATATAATTATAACTACTATGCATGTATATACAATATATAATGAATTTTTCTCTATTGTATATATATACACTGAATTTCAATATACATTATATATATTATATATGTATAATTCAGGCAGAACTGAGAACCACAAAATACAAATCAATCCGTGCTTGCTTGGTTCATGGAGTTAATTTAATGGTTACTGAGAGTGTACACTGCAACCGTGAAAATAAAAATTTTAGAAAATAAAAATTACTGCTCTGGAAACTGCAACTGAATGTTACAGCCGAAATGCGAATGTAGTTGGTAGCTTACGGTAGAGATTTGATTTGACGGTGAGAGCGAGATGTGTTGAAGAACGAAGAACCTCAAACGCACGTTCCAAGGATATGAACTCAAATATGCAGTTGTTCACTTCTAAGATCTAACACAAGATCACAATTTAACTCAATCACTTGTCTGATCAAATCAAATCATAAAAGAATTTAAATGATTTAATTATTTATCGATCTAAGCAATCAATTTAAATTACATAATGAATTACTCCTAATCACAGCAGTATTCGAGCATTTAGAAGACCTGTGCCATTTAAAATCAGAGGCGTTGCCAACCCAGGGCACTGTCCTCACTGACAGAAAGAGACGTTTTCAGATGCTTATGCTGCTGCTGTCATCCAAAGATTTCTCTCCTCCTTACTGGTACACCAAGAGTCTAAATTTTATACAAATCAAAGCAATTTCTGCATTAAATTAATTATCTACTCTAAAAAGCAATTAATTACGATTTAAACTAGGAAGACTAGTAGATAACTAACTATGTATGTATATTCGTTTAATTCAATAAACAACAGACAGAACGCTGTAGGTTTACTAAAATGACCCTTTATAAGGAAGCGCATGAGAAATACAATTGGACCAACCTGATCTCCACGTTTCAGACCAGCCTCACTGGCCCTTGAACCTTTCTCCACTTTCGATATAAATATCGACGCATTTCGCTCTGATCCTCCGATTATGGAAAAGCCGAGCGGATCGTCGCGATTCGCTCGCGATAGAACAATCGATCGAGCTCGAGATTTCGCGGAGTAGATGGAATGCAAAGCCTGGAGACTGTTGGACAGTTTCTGATGGAAATGGAAGCAAAATGTTAAGGTTTTGGCGCATACAAAACAAGCCAGCATCGCCCACATAATGCAATGTGATATTAAATGGAATGTAAGATAGCATAATGTGATGTGATGTAACGTGAAATATAAATGCAATATGATGAAACATAATGTGAAGCGGCAACGTGAAGTCTGAGTGATACGCATTTGTATAATGAGGCAACTGAATGTGATTAACTATGTAATTTAATGTGACATAATGTAAGGTAATGTGATGAAACAATGTCGTAAAACTGAAAGTAATGGGATTTAAAAACATGCTGCGATGCATTGTGATGGAAAGTAGTGCCAATCATTTAATTCAAAGCAATGCTGTTCAGTGTAAAGTTATGTGATGTAGCTAAAGACTTATATAACGCTAGTTGAAATATCAAACTCATAAGCATGCGAGACAGAACAGAACAAACAGTACATAAGACAAAAGCTGAGCGCTATTCACCATCCACTCTTCTCGTGATCTCTGTTCTCACCTGGCCTTCAAGCAAGACTTCAAACTTCTCCAGGAATTCTGACATGCACGGCTCCGTGTCGAAATCCAAGAAGTGATTGGAAGTCCAGAGAAGTACGATCTTCACAACCTAAAAGATAATCACAAAAAATAAGAACGACAAAAAGCGTAATAATTATTTACAAATCACTGCATTATATTGCATCTATAATTTATAAAAGGCCTCTCATAGTGCTTGCCAATCAGAGTGCAAAAGACCCAGAGAAAAGAAAGTGGTTTTGAGACAGAGGAAGCTGCACTTGGGGTATCAGTTAAATTAGTTAATAGCAAACAATGTGTCATGGAGAGAGCTGATTCCAGAGTGCAGGACCAATGAAGGCAATAGCGTGACATTTGGTCCTAGTAGTTATTGTCTTTCTTTAACAAGCTTTCAGGGTACTTCATAACCAGTCCATCTGAAAATAAAACCTTTCAAGTGTGTCACACTTACAGTAAAATTAATACACTGCTGTGGTCATAAAAAGAATAATTAAAGTACAAATTTGTAAATAAATTAGCATAAAAATGCATGATTTCATTGATCTAGTGAACAGGAAGCTTTTACTTCATCATTACCTTTTCTCGTAACGCTGGATCGCAGAACCAAGCGACAAGGCGATTGGTCAGTTCCGATGGTGACCTGAGGAATGTACGATAAGTGAGAAGGAAGTCTTCAACGTAAGTGCTGTCAGCTTCATTGTCTTCAATCAGATGCGTTATTAGCTTCTCTGGCATTGCCTAAGAACATATATAGATTGGTCAGATCAAACTTGAGCTAAATGGCAGAGCTCACACAAAATGCTTATGTGCCCTTTAGTGACACTCATACAAAGTGCATTCTTTTGAAAAACCAAGTATGGCTGAAATAACTAAGAGTCATGTTCATTCATCTACTTCTACTTATTATTGTATTTGTTATTATTATTAAATTATTATTAAATTATTATTAATAATATTATTATTATTATTATTATTATTATTATTATTATTATTATCAATACCATTATCATTATTATTATTACTAGCCTATTGCTGCTACTACCACTACATGTACTACAAAAAACAAGTCATTTCCATACTATATCACGAATCTGAAAAATACAGAAAATGCCGAATGTACGACCATGACCAACAATGGAGACTGTCCAACAAGGAAGAGGATAATAATGCATTTAAAATAACCGGTGGAAACAACATTCCAGAATGAATAGAGAAACAGAAGGCAAACACAATCACAATTTATCCCTCTGCTGCAGATAAAGCAAATGCAGCACAACTCCAAACCTTCAAACCCATCAATAATAACTGAGCTTGAGTAAACACGGCCGATGCCGATGCTCTCTATCCAATGCATAACAAGTATCAGGCATTTATACGATGATGAAAGTGGCTAATTGTGGCTAATGTGGCTTGACAATGCTGACTGATGATGGCTCTGCAAAGTGGCTAATTGTGGCTAATGTGGCATAACAATGCTGACTGATGATGGCTCTGCAATTTTGCTTCGTTTGCCACGTGGCTGATGTACTTTGAAGACAACTGGTTGAAAACCTGAGTTGCTGATGTCCAAAATAAGACTCGGGCTTATTATTACGTGCTAAGTTTCATCTCAGTAAAATCAGGGTTTTGGCATTGACTTTGCAATCAATCGATCAATCAATCAAGATAAGACAAGATTACAGACTACTGCCAAAACTTGACAATGATTAATTACAAAACACTAAGTAGCACTGTCAGTAGCAGGATACTTCTAGGGTTCTCCACAACAATGAACAACTGTCTGTGCAAATCCTAGAAGAGTAACAGATTGCTAAATATACTCTTCCTTAAAATGTGTTTACTAAGCCTCTGGAAATGAGGGAATCATCATATACAGGGATCTTGGCCATTGCAACAACAATAATTTAGAACACGATCACGAAATCGGGCAGCAACAATAAAGAAAGAATGGCACTCCATAGGATTAGTGGACTGGATCATTTTGATGAGCATCTCATATATAATGAACAAGACTCTCCAAAGGGATCCGATTTCCGAAGGTTGGGCTGTAGACCAGCACACACACACTTGCTGGACCATAGTTTCATCACCACATATGATTGTGAATAACGAATGAACCAATGGAATGACAAAAGTTGAATACACAGAAATATTATGACAATATAAAGGTTAGAATAAACAGCAATGTTATGACAATACAATTTTAAGGTTGAATATACAGAAATGTTATGACAGTACAAAGGTTAAATAAACAGCAATGATATGACAAAACAAAACTGAACACACACGCGTGGGGCGTGGTGGTGCAGTGGGTATGTTCATTGCCTTGCAGCCGGAGGGTTGCAGGTTTGAATCCACCTCAAGTTGCCACATAGGGACCTTGGGCAAGTCCCTCACTCACCTCGCAATTGCTCAGCGCTTTGGCATGAAACTCTGAGGCAGTGTCCACGCTGTAGTTGGGAGCGCCTCCGAGTAGTGAGCCTAAAGAGGCGCTATAACAAGTGTACATCCAAACAAACAACACAATAATAACAACACAAAATGCTGAGCACCATCATGATAATTACTGCAAAAGTCAGAAGACAAACAAATGTTGGCTGACTACAATGAAATGCTAAGTCATGACAAAACATTATGATAGTACAAAAAAGATGGGGGAAATGCTAACCCTCAGCACGATTTGACCCATTCGACGACTGTCCAGTTTCTTCTTTTCCACAACGAGCACCAACTCACCATTCTCTTCCACTCGCACCATGCTCTCTTCTCCCTGAAACAACCCAACAATCAGGGTACGAATGGTAAACCAGAGTATACAAAATAAAGTAGAGACAGTAAATCTAAGCACGACAAGGCAAGACAAATTAAAGTCACTTAAGAGAAGGTAATGTAAGACAGAGAAGGTAAGGTTATTTAAGGAAGTTAAGGTAATGGTATATCAGCGTGAGGTAATACAGAAATGATAAGGCTTCGAAAAGCAAACTACGTAACGAAAAGTAAGGTAATGTATATTAAGCAAAGGTACGATAAGGTAAGACCTGATGGGCTAGTGAAAAGCTGTTTAGGTATGGTAAACCAAGATGAAGTGCATTAAGGTAAAAAGAATTAATTAAATTAAATTTAAATTAAATGAAATTAAAGTGCATTTAAGTGCATTATGGCAAGTTAATAAGCGAATTTTACATAAGCTGGGACCGTAGGACTTCTGTTGCGAGGCGCATACCTTGTGAAAGATCTGGTGATAGGCGGTCTGTGCGACGCAGACAAACTGACAGTCGTCCGCCTTTGTTCGCATAACACCGCAGTGATACTGGATTTCCATCGTTGGCGCGACACCAAAACTTAAACAGATTTCATAAGAAATTATATGACAAATAGAAGATAATGAAGCCATAAATCATTAATGCAATCATAAGTAACGGTAGGATTTATAATGAAATCAATGATCATGGTACGATAATGTAATTGTAAAATTAGGTAAGATGATGTACTCAGATTATGATAGGAAAACGTTGTTATAAATATTGAACCTGAACCACTTTGTCATGAGTATTTGTATTGATCTATATATATGTTAGATCACAGAAGATCCCACGAAGTGTTTAATCTACACGTCTCTGGGGAAAAGTTTCTCCCCAGGAAAAATCGTGAGATGCCACATACATGTAAATATGTAACATTTACCCCCCCTCGAAAAAGTGAATTTGTAACATTTTCAATCCTTCCCAAAAAACCAATCACCCATGTGCCCATGCATGCATGGACGCGATGCAAATTTTTTTAAAGACACGAAAGATTAAAAAAGGCCATCAGCTATTTTAGCAGCTAAAATTATATATTATTCAGAGATTTTAATAAAATAACAAAAAAAAGGTCGTCAATGAAATTTGAGCAATGAAGGTGCCTCGGTGGCTCAGCTGTCTGCCCAAAATGTCCGGGAAAAACAGACTTCTTCTCACCCTTCCCCAGAAACCTGAATTCCCCAAAAGAAAGCAAAAGAAAGGTGACTAGATCAATCACTGGTTCTCAGGTATGCCAGTTTTACATATGCCTGCATTTGATTAGCTTAAGTGCTTTATACCTTCATGGTGCAAACTATAAAGCACATGGCAAACATGCATGCATATATATATATATATATATATATATATATATATATATATATATATATATATATATATATATATATATATAATATATATACATACATACATGCATATACAATATACATGTATATAATAAAATTATTATATATATTAAGTGTGTGTATAATTGTATATACACCGTGAGTCAAAAAAAAACTAAGCCAAATTGTTTTTCATATATCTCCAATGCCTGATAACATATCACGCTAAAAGTTTCCAAATATTTAGAGAATTGGACCGAGAATATGATTCCAAAATTTCATGAGGTAAAGTTGAACGGGTAAGAAGATATGAATATTAAACTTCATATGCCGAAATTTCAGTTTACAAGCAATTTTTCTGTCAGATTCAATAAAATGTAAGCCAAACTGTTTTTCATATATCTCTAATGCCTGATAATTAATCATACTAAAACTTTCCCGATATTTAGAGCATTGAACCAAGAATCAGATTCCAAAATATCATGTCATAAAATATCTTTATATCCGTTAACATTTAATGTTAACGGATATAAAGATATGAATATTTAAACTTAATCTCCAGAAATTTCAGTTTTCAGCAGGTCTGTTACAGTGTTCGCTGCTGTTTCGATGCTTGATAGTTCCCAATTGTGGTTTTCAGGGGTCATGGAGTAAAATTAACGGAGTATAAAAATTATTATCGCAATGTTCTTCTGTCACAACATCCTCCACCTGTTATCGGAAATCTATAGCCCCAGAAGGCTGTTTTCTTTTTCAACAGAACAGCGCCAGCCCACAGAGCCAAGAAAACCATCGAAATGCTGACAAGAGAGGCGTCAGACTTTGTTTCTCCCACATTATGGCCTCCGAACAGCCCATATTTGAATCCTGTCGACTATAAAGTGTGGAACGTGATGCAAGACAGAGCCTACCAGACAACAATCCATGATATAAACGATCTGAAGCAACGCTTGTTGGAAGTGTGGGATGGCCTGGACCAGAGGATAATCGTCGATGCATGCTGTTGCCTAATGGCGCCAGCGCCTCCAGATTTGCGTGCAAGCAAGAGGAGGACATTTTGAGCATGCTATTTAATTAAATAATCAAACCATACTGTTGGGGGTTGTATTGTTAGTTCAATTCTCTAAATATCTGGAAAATTTTAGAAAGATTAATCATCAGGCATTAGCGATATAAGGAAACATTTTATTGAATCTGGCAGAATCTGACTTGTAAAATGAAATTTCGGCATATGAAGTTTAAATATTAATATCTTTTTATCCGTTAAACTTTACCTCATGAAATTTTGGAATCATATTCTTGGTCCACTTCTCTAAATATTTGGAAAATTTTAGCGAGATATGTTTTCAGGCTTTAGAGATATATAAAAAACAATTTGGCTTAGTTTTTTTTGACTCACGGTGTATAAAATACATATATAATATACAGGGTGGCTCAAAAAAAAACGTACCACCGGAAAAAATGCGATAACTTCGCTACCGATTGACCTTTTTCTCCGAAAATTTTCCATTTTGCAGGGGAATCAATTTGCCACAATCCCTGAAAGTTTCAGTTGAAACTTTTCATGTTTGCAAAAGTTACAGCTGTTCAAACTTAAAATTTCGTTTTTTTGAATATCCGGAGAATCTTGTTCCATTACATGTGATTTCATTACGATTTTTTGGCAAATTGCAACACATAAAATGATGACAATGTCATACAACCTCACTAAGAGCTGTAGATAAGCTGTTTATTATGTAAGCTGTTAGTATATGGTCATATTTTGTATATTAAGGCCTCAGTTTGTGAATCCGTTACTGAACGTCATGGGCAAAGTTTCTGCAGAGGATAAAATGGGAACTCGGACGTTACGTGAACAGAGACTGGGACATCGCGCGGTCATAGCAAAAGACCCAGTGAAAAGTGAAGCCTGAAGCACTTTGAAGGCTATCTGCAAACGTGTTTATGTAACGAAGGTCAGATGCTGGAAGAGAGGCAGGAAGTTGTCATTTGGTCTGACGGGGGAAAATGTCATGTTCAAGAAATTCGCTTGGTATTCGAAAGGGTTACGTTTGCAAAGCACATCATGATTTCAGTATCAGCTATGCTGGCATGTGTTACAGCTGCAAGAAAAGACTGCATTTAATACCATTCAGTAGGCTAAATGTCAAACTCATCGCTGAACTCTCTTACCCAGACTCATTGAAGACCAGGCATGCTCTAACATCTGGTTTTAATTTCCAGCAGGACGGTGCGCCTGCTTGCTCGCACGGCAAGGCTGATCATGATGACGCTACCTTATTTTTGCCATCAAATGCAGTAAATTTATTGGCAATGGTGACTAACAAACTCGCCAGACCTTAGTCCTCTTGCTTATCACGTCTGGTGAACTATTCTGGAACGCTGCAAGACATTTCATCCCAAGTTGGAGAACATTGGCCAGCTGAAGCAAGTCTTGCTGCTAATGTGGGGTCAGTTGCCGCAGGACCCGACCAACAAGGCCATACTGAGCTTCACAAAAAGAAGTTGAGCTTGTGCTAAGGCAGGGAGTGGACACTCTCATTATACCTTACAATAAAGTGTAAAACGAAATTCTGAGGTCGTAGTGAAAAGTGATATCATTTGACATGGAAATCTACAAGCAGTGTTTAATCTAGTCCCCACCCGCTGGGGGGGGGAATTCAGGTTTCTGGGGGGGGAGACAATCGAGCGTCCGAAGGACGCTCGTGAGGCGCGTAGCGCCGAGACCCGCAGGGGGAGGGGTATGGGGAGGGGGATGTGCCCCCTCCCCATCAGAAACTTTTTGAATTTCCACATTGCAATGGTAGCATTTTAAGGTACCATCTTAACAAAACACCTGTAATTTTTCAGAGCCCCATTAGAAACTTTTTGAATTTCTACATTGCAATGGTAGCATTTAAAGGTACCATCTTAACAAAATACCTGTAATTTTTCAGAGGCCCATCAGAAACTTTTTGAATTTCTACATTGCAATGGTAGCATTTTAAGGTACCATCTTAACAAAACACCTGTAATTTTTCAGAGCCCCATTAGAAACTTTTTGAATTTCTACATTGCAATGGTAGCATTTTAAGGTACCATCTTAACAAAATACCTGTAATTTTTCAGAGCCCCATTAGAAACTTTTTGAATTTCCACATTGCAATGGTAGCATTTTAAGGTACCATCTTAACAAAATACCTGTAATTTTTCAGAGGCCCATCAGAAACTTTTTGAATTTCTACATTGCAATGGTAGCATTTTAAGGTACCATCTTAACAAAAATACCTGTAATTTTTCAGAGCCCCATTAGAAACTTTTTGAATTTCCACATTGCAATGGTAGCATTTTAAGGTACCATCTTAACAAAAATACCTGTAATTTTTCAGAGCCCCATTAGAAACTTTTTGAATTTCTACATTGCAATGGTAGCATTTTAAGGTACCATCTTAACAAAAATACCTGTAATTTTTCAGAGCCCCATTAGAAACTTTTTGAATTTTCACATTGCAATGGTAGCATTTTAAGGTACCATCCTAACAAAATAACTGTAATTTTTCAGAGCCCCATTAGAAACTTTTTGAATTTCTACATTGCAATGGTAGCATTTTAAGGTACCATCTTAACAAAATACTTGTAATTTTTCAGAGCCCCATTAGAAACTTTTTGAATTTCCACATTGCAATGGTAGCATTTTAAGGTACCATCTTAACAAAATACCTGTACTTTTTCAGGGCCCCATCAGAAACTTTTTGAATTTCCACATTGCAATGGCAGCATTTTAAGGTGTCATCTTAACAAACTGCCCGTACACTTTTCAGTGCTTATAAGAGTGGACTTCAATAAATATAAGCAACACTTAACAAATATTTTGGGGGGTTATTTCCACACTGTAATGGTAGGCCTCCTTTTTTAAGGTGCCATTTTAGCAAAATAGCTCCATTAGACTATTCAGTACTGATAAAAAGTGTTTTAGGATCTAATATAATAATATATATGATTATAATTACAATAAAAAATATCTTTATGTATCAGTTCAGCAGCTCAGTTCTCCTGTTGCTGAGTTATTCTAATGAATAAATGCAGACATGAATATAATAGTAGCCTATATCAGTTTAACCCTGTTTTCCAAGATGGTCCTGAAATGCTGACCAGGACATACTTTCTGAAATCATATTTAATGGTACACAAACCAACCAAGAACTAATAAACTACCGGTGTCAAATTCAAAAAACCATGTGTAGTAATGATGTTGTTTTTAGGTTTTACTATATTTGTGTTCAAATAATAGGACCAAACATTTTGAAATTTTAGGCCTAGAGTTGAAAATTTGAAGGATACCACTGACCAGTGAGAAGCCGTTCAGTTGTACAATTTGAGAGTAATATTTGTACAACTATTAGCAGTAAGTTATTCTCATTTAGCAGGATTGTGTTATATATTATAATAGTAAATAATAACACTATAACCATTGACCATATAGGCCTAATAATAAATAATATTACAGTATATTATAACAATTCACGTAAAACGATGATGTAAACAGCCACTAAAACTATAAGCATTTTGTCAAATTTTCTGATGGGGGATGTCATATCTGTTTTTAGTTGTGCAAAAATAGTGTTTAAACAAATATATACAGTAAGTTACACTAATTGCAACATGATAGTATCATATATAATAATAGTAAATAATAAATAATAATCATATAATAGTAAATAACATCACGGTATATTATAACACTTCATATAAAACATCGATGAAAATAGTAACTAAAAACCAATATCATTTTGTCAAATTTTTCTGGGGGGGGAAATGTCAATCCTGGGGGGGGAACTTTCCCCCCCCAGAGACGTCTAGATTAAACACTGATCTACAAGTGACGTTCATTTTCCGCGAAAATTTGAAAAAACGAAATTTTAAGTTTGAACAGCTGTAACTTTTGCAAACATGAAAAGTTTCTACTGAAACTTTCAGGGATTGTTGAAAATTCATTCCCCTACAAATTGGAAAATTTTCGGAGAAAAATGTCAATCGGTTGAGAAGTTATCGCATTTTATCCTGTGGTACGTTTTTTTTAGCCACCCTGTATATATATATATATATGTATATATATATATTTAAGGCAAGAGAAACAGCTCCGATGGGAGCTAAGTCATTCAGAAAAAGGATTAGTATTCCTAGTTGACCATCCTCCTCCTGTGTACTGTCCGTCTTACCTGTCGCCCATGTGCAGGTGCTCGATTGTGCCGTCGGGTTTCGAAATCTCGACATGTCCATTGAGAATGACGGACCAAGTGTCCAGCTGTTCCCCGTCGTTGACGACGACCGTGTCGGCCTTGTCGACCACAGCAAACACCATGACAGCGCACAGCTCCCGTCTCATCGACAGCGTCATGTTGCTGAATGCCTACCATACACACAACACAGACCAGCCCAGCCTTTAATGTAATGTAATTAGTAATGTAATGTAATTAGTAATTTCTATAGCGCCGCTCACAGCCAAGGCCATCCAGTAGCGCTTCCAGTGCGAGAACCCTGAGAGAAAATATAGGTCTTAAGAAGAGATAGAGAGATAGAGAGATGTAGATAATGATTATATGTAAAGAAGAGTCCCAGGCATGCAGAGCGGAGGGAAGGGTGTGATATATGGAGGGCCCAGTCTTAGCAGGTGGCTTGGCTGTAATTGGAATATTACAAAAAGTAAAAGATGGCATTCTTTACGATGCAGACTAATTCTGAGACTTACTATTCGGCTGCTCATCTCTCAATGGCAAAAATGAGGACCTGACTATGGTGAAGTACAGTTCAAACATAACTGTAACTGATTTTTTTAGATCTGACACTGCATAGAATAGCAAAGCACCGCAACACACACACAATCCCTACAAAGCTCCTGGCAAAATCCAGCCATAATGCAAATTGTGTGTACACTGCTCAATGGGATTGGATGATGAATAGCTGACAGTCCATTCTGCCACTCTGGTCGCTCTTCCGTTGCAAACCCTTCAAACGCCCCTCATCAGCAGAAAGACTGAACAAGATGATGTGTCACACTCAGATATGACCCAAGTCCAACAGAAAACTGTCCAAATTGATAAAAAATGTCTGGAGATTAATGGCTACACTCCATGGCTCTTTACCGTCTGCAAGTAACTGTAACTGTAACTGTAAATGAACTGTAACTGTAACTGAACTGTAACTGAACTGTAATTGAACTGTAACCGAACTGTAACTGTAATTGAACTGTAACTGTAATTGAACTGTAACTGTAACTGAACTGTAACTGAACTGTAATTGAACTGTAACTGTAACTGAACACTTGTGCAGCTACAATTCAAGGAAAAATTATTAATCAAAGGCAATCAATTAATAATTCTGCACTTTCTTTAATTGGCAGAGTCGTGCAACAAAGCAAACTAGAAATTCCGATAAGGCCAAGAAACCCTGATCGAAATGAATCTGCGATTTGGTCGATAGGCCATTCAGCCAGTGCACTTTCATTTCGGTAAAATCTCATTAACAAAATGGATGCTCCCTTTCGGCAAATCAATTACTTGTCTTAAGCATTGGTCCATCCATTCATCGGTGCAATATCCTCCCATTCTCATGATTCCCAACATCCCAAACTACAATCCCTAAAAGCAAAGTGGCCACATCATTCACTGGAAAGATAAATCAATGCTACGAGACCACAGCCTTCACGCCTGCAATCCTGGATATATGTTCCGACAATTCAACATGCAGACTAACATTTAAAGACCACGTGTTATGGAAAACATTTGATTCCTGAAACATTGGATGATCAGGTGGCTAAACACAGTGGCTTGTTAAGTGGAACAACCCGTGTGAACAATTACTATTGAATAGATTCTGCAAATGTTCCCATGGTTACCAATAAGACCCAATTAGACGACAGGTCTGCTGTTTTGCTGTAGAAATCTCCTAAATTACTGCTGCGTGAAATTACATACTCTATGTAGGCCTACTTGCTCACACATGTCTAAACTATTCATAACAGGATCGATGAGGCTAACACCATCTAGTGTTGTAATCTTCCACATTGTCTGCTTTTGGGCTACAGCAATGGCTCTTATTACCAGACAAGAAGTAGACAAGTATGCCAGTCGCACTATAGTTATTGCCGTTACCAGACATTCGTTTAAAGAGCACACACACATATATACACACACATCCTCTTTGGACATGACTGCATTGTCCATTTGTGTCCAGCCATTACTACAGTGATCGTATGACCAGAGAGAGATAGAGAGATATATATAGAGAGAGGTAGACAGATGAAGACAGACAGAAAATGACAGAGAATGTGACTGAAGCAAGAAACACAGAAAGGCAATCAATGGACAGAGGAAATAAACGGACAGACACAGATAGACACACAGACAGGCAGACAGGCAGAGAGACAGAGAAAAATACAGACAGACAGACAGATAGACAGCATGAGAATACACAGACAGTCAGACAGACAGAGAGACAGACAAACAGAGAAATACACACATACACAGACATATAGAGGAATACACACACAGACAGACAGACAGACAGACAGAAAGACAAATAGACAGACAGACATACAGATGAATAGACAGACAGGCAGATAGAGAGATACACCGACAGAAAGTTAGAGACTGACCCCCACACACAAACACACACACAAACACTCACACAGCCACAAATAATCCACAAACAATACCCATCAATCTAAGCACGAATTGAACACGCAGAGGTCATGGAAATATCCCCGCGACAGTAGCAGCAATTTTCCTCTCCACTGACAGTCACTAAGCGCCCGTAACCGACCCTTCTGACCGACCAACCACAAAGGTACGCTGCCTCCTCCTCCTCCTCTGTCTCCTCCTCTGCCTTCTCCTCTGCCTTCCCCTCTGCCTTCTTCTCTGCCTTCCCCTCTACCTTCTTCTCTGCCTTCCCCTCTACCTTCTTCTCTGCCTTCCCCTCTACCTTCTCCTCTGCCACCCCTCTGCCTTCTCCTCTGCCTCCCCTCTGCCTTCTCCTCTGCCTCCCCCTCTGCCACCCTCTGCCTTCTCCTCTGCCTTCTCCGCTGCCTTCTTCTCTGCCACCTCCTCTGCCTTCTCCTCTGCCTCCTCCTCTGCCTTCTCCTCTGCCTTCTTCTCTGCCACCTCCTCTGCCTTCTCCTCTGCCTTCTCCTCTGCCTTCTCCTCTGTCTCCTCCTCTGCTTCCTCCTCTGCGTCCCCTTCTGCCTTCTCCTTGGCCATTTACAAACTAGTGCACAATCCTCAAATTATTATTTCCAATCCATTGAAACGAATGAGCAAACGCGAACTGATCGTGCATGCACAAGATGGCGTTTGATAAGTCTCTCTACCATCCGTAAAGACACAAAATAGCATGCCAAACGAATATTGCACGAAAGATCGCCCATGCTTAGTATTGTTCGGCTTCGAAACAATAGGACAGTCTAAGACAGCAGAACATTATTTTTTATCGTCAGAATACAAAAAAAGTAAGCGCCGGTGTCACTGAACTTAAAATATTATATATATGCATAATATATGTAATACGTATATATATACACACATATATAATGCATTATATAACACACATTATGTATATATTATGTCGAATATAGGGAAGGGATAAAAAAAATGGCATAAAAAGCATCTTAGCAGCTCTAGCAGAACTGCATTTATAATTATGCCTGATAACAACTGTGCATAAAAACCATTTACTACAAATAAATACAAACCGTAAATAAGAAATAAAAACCCGAGGAATAAGCCTCATAAAATCAGCGACCACTGCAGAAAAATTGGGAATGAATAGAAATTTAGAAAAATAATAAATAAATACTAAAACACAAACGAGAATCATCAACAAAACTGCGAAAACATAATTATAAAATTATAAGCCTATACCAAAACTAGAATTGCAATTGACAATTTAACCAGAGAATGAGAATACTTGAAAGCCAACCCAAAGGAACTGATAAAACATCTGCCCCTCGCCCCCCCCTCCCCTACCCTTCCCTACCACTGCATTCTAGTCTCTGGACCAGAGACTCTCTGGTAAATGTTGAACAATAACCTGCTTCCCTGAATAGGATGGATCAGCTGCATCGTAATGAATTGCGCTACGTGACATCCACGCTGACAGTAGTCGCCATGGGATGGATGCTAAGCTTTACTGTACTAGACCCCCTTCCCCAGCATTGACAGCGGCTCCCTTTTGCTTGTGTGGCCTGTTCCCTGATCGATTCCCTGGCTTCTATCATTCTATCAATGGCTGTCTACAGAACTATACGTACTCCATCAAAGTGAAAGCATTAAGGGTCAGGTTCTGACAGGCCTCCAGAGGGCAGGCTGGGCGCAAACACAGGAATATACTATGGTAGGTATACTTTGTGTATGTATACAAGGATTTAATACGGCACTTTATGTAATCCTAATAGTGGTATTAAGTGCTACAGTAATCCCAATAGAAATCCGAGAATTTCTAAAGCGTGGCACAAAAGCTAAGTGCAGGGTCAAGTCTATAATGTATCTTCCGAATGCATCTATAGCACTTTGCAGTATCTTTCAAAATTGCAGCATACAATTATGTTAGCCTATAAGTGGTGCTAATTTCAATCAGTCGATTAGCCACATCGATAACAGTAGTGAGCCATACAGATGACAGTGATAAGCCACATAGATTACAGTTCTGAGTTACATAGACAACAGTGATAAGTCACAGATGATAGATATAGGGCTTATAGGCCATATCGATAACAGTGATGAGCCACACAGATAGGGAAAAATTGAGTAACACTGTGATGAGCCACAGAGATAACAGTGATAAGTCACACATCGATAATAGATATGAGCCACATAGATAACAGCTATGAGCCAACCAGATAACAGAGATGAAGCAGACATGCAACATCGTTGATGATATCTGAAACATCATAAAAATGCGAAACAAAGAGGAAGAAGCAAAGACTAAAATTCTTTACCGGCATATGTTGCATGAACTCGAGCAACACTTCGATATCATCGTCCGATCGATACGATGGATCTTTCTCGAGATACTCACGCACCTTGTCACGAACAATCAACGACTGCAAGCACAGAAAATCAATCAATCAATCAATCAATCCCACTGGTTCTTTAAGCAGAAACAGTAGTAACAATTAATCAGGTCTTGGCAGGGGTTAAGTGCATGACAGGCGGCCCTTAATTGTTTAACATCCAGTCTCTAGGCACCTACATGTATATGATCAAACTATCCAGGGTCACGCCATCAATGGCCTAACACTTTAAGTTCGTGCATGAAGTACAAACCTTTGATTGCTCTCTGATGTAGACAAGCAATGAAATACACAAAGTGTCTGATGATCAAAGCACTCATGACATCAAACATTGTGTTACACTGCTAAATACATATTATAGCCTCACGCATCTGTGGATACAACAGGGCACATTAAAAGTCTAACCAACGACAGTGAGCCCTTTAATAAAACAAAAGGTCTGCTGCCAACATGCTAAGAATATAGATAAAGGCGATATCATAGCCTTTGTGCAATCACAGGCAATAATTGTCAGTACACTTTCGTCCAAATTTGAGCAATAAATCAAGGCTTTTGATTTCTTTCCAATTAGGCATACACCTCCAGGCTCCAGAAAACCAATTTAATATTTTTCCTTTTCCTGCCTAGTTTTATCAAAGATATTAGAGTCTAATATCGTTGGTTTCATCAACGGATTCGTGTCTTGTGCATTATTGTAGCACCATACAGAAGTGCAACGATTATGTTGGACGATAGCAAACACTGTAAGCAAGCAGTTGGTGATGAACAACAGAAACCTCTATAGTGGCGATTAGGTCTATAGAGTCTCTATAACGGACCTGAATAATGGATAGAACTGAAACAAATGTACATATAATGTTCTGTGCATTGTTATTTCAGACAATGCTGGAGATAGATTGGAGAAGTCATCTCATTCATTAGCCTAGATCTCAGTATAGAGTTGGAGACTTTAAGTGCTAAAATTATATGAACCAATAGACACAATTAGTCTTAGCCACTGGTTGTTCTCTGCCAGTGCCTGTCTCAAGCCTGGATAAAGGAGGAGGGTGACACTAATCATCTTTGACATGGCGTGTCGTTAAACATGTATAACAAGTTATAATTACAGTAGTAATGTCTTTCACGGTTGCAGACGTTACTTTACAATCTACATTCCATTTCATATAATAAAATAATAAACTCCACAAATCACACAACCTAGATAAATTACGACAGCCGAATTTTTCCCCACGATCAGATTAGAGTAGAATTCATTTCCATTAATATCTCCTCGGCCGTACTATCCAGTTTGCACACGGTCGTCTCCACGCACATGGCGAAATAAATATTTCACTCAAAGAGTGTCAACGCCTCGGCATTATAAATAGGCTGACCGTGGCCGAAGTATAAATTTTTAAGTGGTCGAGTTCAAACTTAAGTCAGTCGACGAGTCGCTGTAATCGGATAATCGATTCTAGCAGTCGACTGCTGCCAGTGCCATCAGCTTCCGAAGCCCAACGCAGCTGGACGTGATGAGATTATGCGGTAATAATGTAGGACTCGGACAAGTCCAAGACTTTGAGTCGACAAAGTCACGAATCACCCAGCGAATACGATAAGCCATTCTCAGTGCGCATCAACCAGCTGAGGCCACCACCTGAGGAACTACGCAATTTCTGCTTGTATGCATTAATTCATTCGTTTCAAGAATTTATATAGCGCCTCAACAGATTCCACTCAGAGGCGCTTCTAGTCCAACCACGAAAGCCTATTTATATACGTAGCCTACACATCTTGGCTTTCACAGAGTTTATTTAAGACTAAAGAGTCTCTCAAAGGTTCTGTGAACGTAATTCTCTGGTACAAAGCTTCTCAACAACTGCCACAACAATAATTATCGTGTCCTACAGGTCAGTAATCCAGGCTTTAAATGAGCAACAGTGATAAGCTGAGACAAGTGCAACAGAGTATATAATTCTATTCCAGTCAGCAGTTGTTCATTACAAGTCCATTAGACCTCAGACCAGAGCCTGTGTAGAATTTTAAGGAAATAGAAAAACCACTCTATATAGCAGTACTAGCTGGGGTACCCGGCGATGCCCGGGAATTTTATGTAAATAGCCGTGAAGCTATGGCGACGGAATGGAAGTATCAAAAGTTTGGGTTTTCGGGCCCCCACCATGGCTCCCTTCACTGGCTGGACTTGACGGTCTTCTGTCTACATGCAAAATTTCATATCAATAGCTGCAAAGCTGCAAACAAATTTGGCCCCCAAAATTGTGTCCACCCCGTACAGCACCCTGCTCCCACCAGGCCCATGCCGGGCGAGGTGTGTGTTGGTTTGGGGCGAGGTGGTCCCGGTGGCACCCTATCGAGCTGCAACTTTTCCAGCGAATAGCTGTGAAACTATGGCGATGGAATAGAAAAAGCAAAGTTTGGGTTTTCGCAACCCACCGTGGACCCATGGTGGGATCGATTCACCAAACCTTCCACTGGCTGGACCTGACGGTCCTCTGTCTAGATGCAATGTTTCAGATCAATAGCTGGAAAACTGCAAAACAAATCGCCCTCCCCCAAAAATTTTCGCCCCCATAAACAATGCCCTGCCCCTCCCGGCCAATGTGGTGCGAAGTGTGCGTTGGTTGGTGGCGAGGTGGTCCCGGTGGCACCCTATCTAGATGCAACGTTTCAGGTAAATAGCTGTGAAACTAAGGCGATGGTAAAAAAACTATGGAAAATGGAGTTTTCGCCACCTCTCCATTCTCCCCCTCGTGGTAAAGATTCGGCAACTCCTCCACTGGGTGGACCTGAGGGTCCTCTGTCTAAATGCAGAATTTGACATTAATAGCTGCAAAAAATTGGCCACCCCCAAATTTGCCCCCCTAAACAACGCCCTGCCCCACACGGCCCCTGCGGGTCGAGGTGTGTGTTGTTGGGGGCAAGGTGGTCCCTGTGGCATCCTATCTATCTGCAACGTTTCAGGTGAATAGCTCTGAAACTATGGCGATGCTGTAATAATTGGGAAAATGGAGTTTTCGCTCCTCCCCCATTCTCCCTCTGGTGGTAAAGATTCGCCAAATTCTCCACTGGGTGGACCTGGCGGTCCTCTGTCTAAATGCAAAATTTGACATCAATAGCAGGAAAAAAATTTGGCCACCCCCAAATTTGGCCCCCCTAAACAACGCCCTGCCCCCAGCCGGCCCCTGCGGGGCGAGGTGTGTGTTGTTGGGGCAAGGTGGTCCGGGTGGCATCCTATCTAGCTGCAACGTTTCAGGTGAATAGCTCTGAAACTATGGCGATGGTGTAAAAATAGGGAAAATGGAGTTTTCGCCCCTCCCCCATTTTCCCTCTGGTGGTTAAGATTCGCTAAATTCTCCACTGGGTGGACCTGACGGTCCTCTTTCTAAATGCAAAATTTGACATCAATAGCTGCAAAAAAATTGGCCCCCAAATTTTTTTTGCCCCCTTAAACAACGACCTGCCCCACCCGGCCCCTGCGGGGCGAGGTGTGTGTTGTTGGGGGGCAAGGTGGTCCCGGTGGCATCCTATCTAGCTGCAACGTTTCAGGTGAATAGCTCTGAAACTATGGCGATGGTGTAAAAATAGGGAAAATGTAGTTTTTGGCCCCTCCCCATTTTTCCTCTGGTGGTACAGATTCGCCAACTCGATTTTTGGGAGGACCTGACGGTCCTCTGTCTAAATGCAAAATTTGGAATCAATAGGTGCAAAAAATATTTTTTGCTCCCCCCCAAAATTCCCCCCATCCTGGCCCCCATGGTGTTAGAAATTTGCCAACCCCTGCACTTGCTAAGTTTGATGGACCCCTGTCTAGGTGAAAAATTTCAGATCAATAGCTGCGAAACTGTGGGCGTGCATTCTGGACAAATATATATACATACATACATACATACATACATACATACATACATACATACATACATACATACATACATATAAATATATAAACATCCTCTCTTATAGATATAGAGATATAGCAGTACAGAATGTATCCAATAAACACACTATATAGTATTTATGGATCCCATAAAGTTCATAAACACACTATAGTATTCATAGTGCATCAATTGGAATTTTTTGTCTTAACAAGCAAATTTATGCAATAATTACAACAAGCTGCTATGTGGATTTATTAGCCTCAATAAAATCACAATTGCAATTGTTATAAAGGTCACCATTTATAACAACTTATAGTATGGATGAAATCACAATGAAATTATCATAATAAGAGTTTAGGCCTACTATGGCAATACATAGATTCCATGAAATCACAATGCAATTATTATAAGGGGTTACTATGGCAATATATCTACAGCTTCTATGAGATCACAATGCAATTTTTATAAAAGGTTACCATGACAACTTACAACTTTGATGAAATCACAAAGTAGGCTAATATCATTATAAGAGGTTTCTATGGCAATACATAGATTCCATGAAATCACAATACAATAATTATAAGAGTTGGCAAGGAAAATTTACAGCCTCTATGAAATCACAATGCAATTATTATTATAAGAGGTTACTATGGCAATTTATAGCTGCTAGGCAATCACAAATCACAATGCAATTATTATGAAAGGTCACTCTGGCAATTTATAGCTCTGTGGAATCCAGTCTTGTTGTCATCGAGACTAAGGTCAATACGTACACGTGACACGCATTATTCGTCATACTCGCAAAGTAAACAAGGAAACAATTGCGATGACGAAAGTGCCTATGGAACACCGATAACGCCGTAAATGTTTCTGCATCATTGCCATAAAATTACACTTTTAACGTAGGCTACGCGTAGGCCATCATAAGCACGCGGAATTGTTCCGGTAAGTAGGCTACAGTGGCACTTACTTGTGATGATGATGATGATGATGATAAAAGTAGGCCTAATAATAAGAGTAGGCCTAATAAATAATAATAATAATCATAACAATAATAAATAAATAACAATAATAATACAAAATAATAATAATAATACAAAATAATAATAATAATACCAAAAATAATAATAATAATAATAATAATAATAATGATAATAATAATAATAGGCTAATAATAATGAGGAAGCTAAACAGCCATTTGACAATGTTAACGTCAGACCACGCTAAATCAATAGCCAAAGCGCCGAACAAATTTGAACAAAGCTGTCTGCAAGCGAGCTGTCGTCTTCTGCCAAGAAGAGTCTTGTGCCTGTCACGACTCAGGTCGGCTCTTAATCGTCTGTAAGCGACCCAATTCAATTTCGCCAAAAACAGATCCACCGCATACATGACATGTAGGCTACGTCCGCGGGAAACGACTTTCCCAGAAGCGATTCGGCGCCAACGCTGCGTTATTCGAGCAAACGGAGACCCGATAATTCGGAAAGATCAGCCGGATAGATAAAGGACGTTCCACTCAATCACAGATGGCCTGGGCTGAAGGCCTTGAGGGTTCGATTCGTACGAAGCACTAGACGCCATTAAACCGCAGCGAAAGCAACCAGAAGGAAACGCTGCAGCGTCGCTAATAATTATTGCCGCAACGTGGCGCTAGTGATTTTCGTCCGACGGTAAAATCAGGAGACGCAGCTCGCGGGTTCGCGTGTAACCGTGGCAATAAAGACGCAAAAGAAACGTCAAGCCAATAATGAAAACGGGTTTTTATTGAAGTCCCCGTCCGATCTAAAACGAAATGAGCGCATAATGATTCGTTTTGAAGATCGACAACGGTATGGTTAAGTGCATATGAAACGCTGACTCCACAGCGGAATATAAAAAATATGATCCATGAAATGTCACAGAACAATAATAATTGCTGTTCTAGGAATAAATAAATGATAAGAATAGAAGGGCAGTCCATAGTCAAGCCCTGGAAGAATCAATGCGTATACATATATAGGCCCTATAAATGAAATGCTAGCGACTTCGTTTTCTTAGCCTCGGCATATATGACGGTGGTTGACCAATCCTCTTTCTTGCCGTCTCATCTACCACGAGTGTAAGTAATACAGCCAGTTCATGAATAGGCTATTAGCCCACATTACTATTTTAAAAATCCGTTGATACAGTGGCAATGCCTTGTAGCCTACTACACAGTAATAGAAGAACGTGAGCACAACAAAAGCGGTCATTACGCAAAGTGGTCAAGAAAGAAGAGCAATAATTCTTCATTCAACATCTCAAGACTTCCTTCGTATAAGCTTTTGCTTCCTCTGAAATTTGACCTATATTTGTCCAATCCAGCTGCAGTCTATCTTCCTCCAGGCACACTCCTTCTACCTTCCATCCCTCAATCGCCCTGCATGCAGGCATCTGGGGCTACGTCTTTGTCTGTCTTTCTCTCCTTCTGCCTACTCGTCTCTCTGCATGCCTGACCGCTCATCTGCCAGCCTATACAGCTGACTGCCTCTAAGTGCGTCATCTGATTTCCGGTCTGTTTGTAACTCCGTCTGCAATGTCTGTTCGTTTATCTGTTTGCATACCTATATGCATGTATGAAATGTATGTCTCCCTGTCTGTCCTTTTCTCTGCCTGCGTGTCCAAAAGACCAACTGCAAATCCAGCAGCATAGGCTAAATGGCGAAATGACCGAAGGGCAGACACATGGTCCGGTCATTTGTCAGTCATGCTCAACATATGTTTAAAAGAACCATTGGATCGTCTCGTCAAGTTTGTTCAAAGTGTCACCGTAGGCCTACACGTTATTTACCGGAATATCGCACAACTGTAGGCCTACGCGTATGTATGTTCTTGCGCTCGTGAATAAGCTGGTGCCCTGCACTTGGCTTTCGCGTGGCGCTCTGGAAATTTGGAGGTTACGATTACGATCCTGTGTACCGTAGCTATACACGTATACATATATAGTCTACGTTAAAATTGTAACTGCATTTGAATGATTGTAGATGAATAAATTATAGCCTACAGTGCATTCATGGACGAAAAGATGTAGGCTACAATTAATCATGTCTTGGACAAACTGAACGATGTGAAAATAGGCCTAACGCTACAAAAACTTACAAGAATAAAAGTTTCAATAATAAATACTGACAACAATAGGCCTATAAAGTAAAAATAACAACAACAATTACAAACAATTGCGGTAAAAACTACATCAATAATTGCAAACAGCAACATGGGTCTACCACGTAGGCTACTAAACAAAAACATTAAAACGACAGCAAAAATCACAAATCAATAATCAACAACTGAAGACGACGGTGCAAATGTTCGTCATAATAATAATAATATTATTATTGCAAATACAACAAAAGTTGCAACAGTGGCCCAATTATTACAACAGACAATAGCCCTGGAGTTAAGCCAATTAATGGCTTGACCAATGAAGTGAAACCGTTAGCCTAAGTGGCGTCAATATGCATGCCACTCCTCTTCTGACACGTCTTGTGGAGACGAATCACCCTCTAATGGGTCTAATGGATTCAGAAGATGCGCGGAAAGCTGAAGACCATCCTCCGTTTACCACTCGACGATGATGCTGCCCTGAGATGATCAACAGTGAAGCAAGAAAACGCACCGCTTTCGTGTCTAAGATGAACGGTCGGCTTTATAAGTCTACTCCACCCTGTGTCAATCACAATCTGGTTGAGATAATATTCCGCATAATATCGAGGCCAAGTGGCACAAGTGGTATCGGGTTACCCATGTATACACAATTTTTTTCGTGTAGGCGTTTCGGGTTTATGTTTTCAGATTTTATGTCGTCGATAATGTCGATGGATTTTGCTTGAACTAGTTTTAACCTGATTTTTTAATAGACCGCATGTTGGATTGTTGATGGATTCACGAAGAAAACAGCAGAAGCTTGTTGAATGAATACACGAGTGAAGGCGAGATGAAGACAATCGATGAAGACAATGAATGATGACAATAAGTAAAGACAATGAAAAAGACAATGAAAAAGACAATGAATAAAGACAATGAATAAAGACAATGAATGAAAACAATGAACGAAGATAATGAATGAAAAACAATGAGTGATAGTGAAGACAATGACACCAATGAATAGATGCAATGAATGACAATGAGTCGGCAAAGCCAGTTAATGAAGGCCATGAATGGCAACGAAGACAGCAAACAAAGACAATGAATTACAATGAATTACAACAAAGGCAGAGATAACAATGGTGGTAATGAAAACAATGCATGAGCCGGGATAAGAAATTCCAAAACAAAGACTAGAAGAGGTGCAACTACTTTTATAAAACATTTCTAATATCTCATTTAGTAATTTAATCCTTTCGTCTATCAAGACTACAAGGACTTAGGCCCAACAAATCCCTTAAAGTTCCTGACAACTTCATTTATTTTAGTCATCAACATCTTTTGAACATCATCATTACCTCTCCATTTTCAAAATAATATTTACTCTGCTAGAGCCATAAAGAATCGAATTCATTCAATTCAAGTTGCTTAAAAATTGATCAAGGGTTCGGTCTTGGAGCTGTAGCCAACGAAAACAGGCTGGAGAAAGTGGTTGATGTTTTTTCGAAGAATATGAAGCAGAAACGCAACCCATGCGGAAGTTTCTGTTCATATGGAATTCCAAATCATGTGGAAATTCCGTCTAAATGAACCGTTCGCCGATTCACAAACAAGCCAAGCGTCTCGAAGAAAGATACATGTATGGCCACTGACAGGAAACGGAAAAACGGAAAAACAGCTGGAGCATAGTGACAACGGAAGATACGACGGACAAGAAAGGATAGGCAGACACACATACACATACATATACGCACACATGCAGGGACACCAACCAGTGATAGAAGGCATGGAAGAAAAGATAGAGGGAAGAACAAAGGACTGCAAGCAGACAGCCACACGAGTAGATGCACATAATTATACACCTATCCATCTAGAAATACATCCAAGGAAACACAAGCACACAAAGACATGCACTCAAATGAACAATGCAAGTGCAGATGTAGGACAGAAAAGACAGACAGACAGACAGACAAGCAATGATAAAGCAGTGATAGATAAGCAGGCAGAGAGCAAAGTACATTGAAACAAAGACACAAATACACATGCAAACACACACACACACACACACACACATACATACATACATACATACATACATACATACATACATACATACATACATACATACATACATACATACATACATACATACATACATACATACATACATACATACATACATACATACATACATACATACATACATACATACATACATACATACATACATACATACATACATACATACATACATACATACATACATACATACATACATACATACATACATACATACATACATACATACATACATACATACAGACAGACACACATAAACAAAACATTTTCTTTTAACGTGACCTAATAATTATCATACGCATGCTACAAACAGCAGACATACGCAGACATACAAGCATGCAGACAGAGCAGAACAGCTAGACAAACGTGAGGTCAAAGGATGAATGTCACAGAGAGACAGATGGGGGTTTGGACAGAGGAGGAGACAGAGCAATGGAGGAGAAAAGCATGACCAGCTGCCACTAAGCAAAGCACCTTCAAAGAAAGCAGCTGCATTGAAAATCGCTATAAGCCATTGCATGGTGGAGAGGGTTGGGGCGGGGATATCCGGTACCCCAGCTCCCCAATACATCTGCCACGCACGTAATCTCCAGCGTGCTTACTTATGCACTGGACCATATTTTCTGAAATAATCTTCCACTAAGTGGCTGGTGCATGTGCTGCTGGGATGTGGAGTCACTGACGTTCAAATGGTCGGCAGTGTTGAAACACGCATCGACATTCCTGATTATTATTATTAGTCTGAGCAGAATATTAATTTCAAAGAACAAATCCTACTTTGAACAGAACAACTCTCTCCAACCAGAGCATGAACAGTGCTTTGAACAGAATATTACTTTCAAAGTAGTTACTTTAACAAAACATGTTGTTTTAAAAGAAAGCTACTTCAACAAAACAATACTTTCAACAGAGTATTTTCTATTCAAAACAAAAATTTTTCTTTTAATCGTGACATAATGTCACTTTCAACAGTACATTACTTCGAACAAAGCGTTACTTCTAACAATTAATTACTTTAAACACTATGCCAAAATATTGAAAGTGATTTCGTGCTAAATTGGCCAAATCAATGAAACCTCTGCATCTGAACTTCGTGCTGAATACACAATCAATACAAAGATAATTATAACAAAGGAGGATTTGATGGTCGAATTGTGATAATGCTTTGCTTGCGAACCAGTGATCTTTGGACTTTCAATCCTTCTGAGCAGAAGTTATTATCATTACTATGGACATTTGTGGGGTATGGTGGTGTAGTGGGTATGTTCGTTGCCTTGCAGCCGGAGGGTTGCAGGTTCGAATCCACCTCAAGCCGCCAAGTAGGGAACTTGAGCAAGTCATTCACTCGCAATTGCTCATGAGCTTCGGCGTGAAATTCAGATTCAGTGTCCGTGCTATAGTCTCTAGCGCCTCTGAGAAGGAAGCTTGAAGGGGCGCTAAAGCAAATGCGAGAAATAAATAAATAAATATTTGCTTTATTATAAATCAAACACACACCGAACCCAAACTCACAATGCAGCAAATGAGAACAAGTCCTATAACTTCTCCTATTCTGTGGGAATACAACGGAGTCTAGGCCTATGTTTACAGTGTAAAATGGACACAGTCTACCTGATCCGACCAAACTGTACACGATTAACCATAATCATACAGCCATCAGCACGTAATGGCTTGCTTTCATGGTGCCATCCGTAATCACAGAAAAAGGTAAGCAGTAGTAATGGCTCCCATGGCGACGGCGTTTCCATGGTAATGCGGACATTAGTCACGGCTGCACACAAGTGTCACAGATTTTCTACAATGCACGCACGTCTAAACGCTGGCTCTGCGGATCAATTGAAAATGGATTCTGGCGATGTCAAACAGTCTAGCTAAGATGAAAGGCTTGGACGGCTAACTGAGACAAATCACGCGACCAGCAAGCACTACTACAGTCTTACGGTTTGTATGGCATGCTGTAGCCCGCAGAGAAATGACCTGGAACATAATTGATATGACGGTCTAGCACAGCGTGAAACGTTGTCAAATAGTATTACAATCTCATATTTTATCCGGCCAAAAGAGTGTTGTGGAAACGGCCGCCAATCGATAAACCTTAAAACTATCAGGTAGTAATGTGTGATCTTTCAAATCATGTAATCCAAGATTTACCTGGAAACATTGCAATCTCTACAAATCTTAAAATCATAACAATACCTGGCCATACTACAATCTTACAATCCTAAAATCATCTGGTGTTTATATATGGCAACATTAAACAGATTTGCAATCTTACAATTATCTGGTAAATTGCAATCTCTTAAAACAATGTAATCTTACAATCTTGAAAGCTTTCAGCTCAAAATGGTGTGGCAAATTTACGATGGTAAAATTCTTCGATTTTGTTTTCAACTGAAATCTGCAATGCAGCAGCACTAAACATTTTCTCATAATATAAAAATCTTAAATTTCAAAATTATCTGTACTATTGCAATCATTAAAAAATTCCGCGATCATAAATCATCTTGTAATATTGCAGCTTCTTGAAATCCTAAATTAGCTTGAAACATCGGAATCTTATAATCTAAATAGACTGTTGTGAAATGGTCTGGCAATACATAAATTGTAAGTTTGTGTCATAGTACAATACTCATTGTCACATTTTTGTCTGGCTGGATAGTGGATATCTGCGAGTAACAATTGTCTCGTAATAAAAATTTTGGCACAGTCATATGTCCTGCTATACCAGACACTATCGACTAATAAAAACTGTAGAAGGTGTAAACCACTTCTTTATTTAACTTAATTGTAAGATAAATCCAAACGTTTTAAGCGCTACTACAATAGCTTATGGTTGGATGTAGAAAAATAACAATTGTCTTTAATAAGAAAAAAGGTCCATAGGATTCACAGGGTTCTAGCTCAACCCTCAACAGCCCAAGTTATGAGACACACCACATAAGAACCCCTTTCATCAGAAACAGTTAGCGACTAACCAATCCGAAATGCAACCTTGCCACGTGCACTGACAGTGCTAAGCATAGCGCCGATCAGGCTAAAATTAGATCATGTCAAGATTTAATGAGGTCATGTCAAGATGCAATGAAGTCATGTCATGATGTAATGAGGTCATGTCTAGCTAAAATGAGGTCATGTCTAGCCATAATGAGGTCATGTCACAATGGCCTTTTCTTTTACGAAGGTAGGCTACTGCAGATCTGGGAGTCTATTGATTAGCGGTATGGCTAAAAATTCACACCTGAGGCCAGCACTTATCAAACCTTTTACCGTCCAAATAAGCATGTTCAGGCGGTCTTTATGCTTCAGTGTCTACCTGTCCTTCTATCTGCCTGTCCTTCTATCTGCCTGTCCTTCAGACAGTCTGTCCTTATTTCTGTCTGTCCTTATGTCTGTCTCTTCTTCTTCTGTCTGTCTGTCTGTCTGTCTGTCTGTCTGTCTGTCTGTCTGTCTGTCTGTCTGTCTGTCTGTCTGTCTGTCTAATCTATCATTTATCTAATCTAATTGCACTACTTTTATAATGCTATTATCGGAAACTGAAATGAACCAAAAGATGGTTTACATTGTACAATCATAATCGAAAATCGTAATGCATTGGGAGGTGGGGGAGACTCGTTGTAAATATAATCTCAAGCAATTTCCGATCCCTAAATAATTGTGTGAAGATACCATCGACGCAGCTTGGTTAGAGACTGTGAACAAAAAGACGTTGTACTTTTGTGAGGAGGTACTTAGAATATGTGCTTTACGAAGGTCCTGGTATGTAAATGCATAATATACACAGTACATACAATTAAACACACCCTGCACAGACATGTAGCCTACTGGTCGGTATACCACATGGCGCCGTGGTCAGCTCAGGGCGACACATTGTATGTCCGTCCGTCTGTCAGTTCATCCGTCCGTCCGTCTGTCCATCCGTCTGTCCGTCTGTCCGTTCATCCGTCCATCCGTCCGTCTGTCCGTTCATCCGTCTGTCCGTCCGTCTGTCCGTTCATCCATCCATCCATCCGTCCGTCCGTCCGTCCGTCCGTCCGTCCGTCCGTCCGTCCGTCCGTCCGTCCGTCCGTCCGTCCGTCCGTCCGTCCGTCCGTCTGTCCGTCCATCCATCCTTCCATCCGTCCGTCCGTTCGTCCGTCCGTCTGTCCATCCATCCATCCTTCCATCCGTCCGTCCGTCCGTTTATCCGTCTGTCCGTTTATCCGTCCGTTTATCCGTCTGTCCGTTTATCCGTCCGTTTAACCGCCTGTCTGTCCATCCATCCGTCCGTCTATCCATCCGTCCGTCCATTCCTTCGTCACGTGACAGAGTCCGATATGGACGACAACAATTAACTGTATTGAACAGCAGCACTTTATTTCATGAACAGCAGCTGTGTTGTTGAATAATGTCCGTCCGGCCAATAATTATAATTACGCTGAGAAGGAGAAGAATTCCAATGTTCGCCACATTAGACTAAACGCTGCATTCTCAACATCGATCGCATTCTTTGCTACCCAACCGACATCGTGTTGGGTAACAGAGGGTGCCACAGGTGCATGGCACGGGGGAAAACGCGTCTGCGGATTGGGTTTGGTGCCCAGGGTCCTAGTGCAAGGATGGCACACAGACACACACACACGCAAACTCACACACACAAACTCACACACACACACACACACACACACATATATATATATATATATATATATATATATATATAAATATATATACATATACACGCACACACACAAACGCACACACTCATAATTATATGCATTCAATATTCACAATGAACGTGCATAACAAATCACGCTGTATGGTGACAGAGGCACGTGTGTTTGCTGAGAGTCTTTGCCATGGAGTTGAACCCCCAACCGCACACACCCATTGACCAAACGCTCGCTACCCATTATAGTCCATCGCTTCGGACATTTATTTTTCTATTGTGCATATGAGGGTTTCAGTTCCTTAGAGATGATTGCTGTTTACAGGCAGGCTGTACATCAGGGGCGGATCCAGGATTTCTGGTTAGGGGGGGGCGTAAATACTACATACATACATACATACATACATACCTACATACATACATACATGCATACATACATACATACATACATACATACATACATACATACATACATACATACATACATACATACATACATACATAGGCCTACATACATACAAGCAAACATAAGTACATTATACATAGATACATGGGCATATAAGCCCACACACATACATGCATTTGTTTGGCGCAGTGGTGAAGGGGCATAGGCCTAATTATTTGTCTGTACAAGAACTTTTGTGAATGACGTAACGGCAAAAGTCATTGGTCACGTGGGCAACGTCTGCTAGCAATTCAGGTAAGTAGGTAAGAGAGCTCCGGTAAGCAGTGCTTAAAGTGTAAAACAAGAAGTGCCTGGACGCAGTATTGTAATTGGTCGTCAGTGGCGGCGCCGAAGGCGCGAAGTTGCGAGTGCCGAAGGCACGAAGCCCGTCCCGACTAGGGGGTCTGGGGGGAGCGTCGTAAGCTCCCCCAGCGACCAGCACATTTTTGGCTGTGTCGACCTCAAATGGAGCCATTTTTAGGCTCTTTTTGCCAGCTATTTGTGAACGATAAAGTCGCGAAAACTTCAAAAATAAGTGGTTTTTTAGTATCGCAAGCTACAAGGATAACAATAAAAATCAAAATGTTGTTGTAAAAAAGAATCGTTTTGTCTTGACCGTAAGTTCCCGCAGCGGGGTCTGTTTTTAGGCTCTTTTTGCCAGCTATTTGTGAACGATAAAGTCGCGAAAACTTCAAAAATAAGTGTTTTTTCAGTGTCGCAAGCTACCAGGATAACAATAGAAAACAAAATGTTATTGTAAAAGACAAAGGTTTTTGTCTTGACCGTAAACTCCCACAGCGGGGTCTGGGGCGGAGCCCCAGCGACCAGCGCATTTTTGGCTGTGTCGATCTCAAATGGAGCCATTTTTAGGCAGTCATGGCCGGTCGTCCGTAACTGCATGGACGCCGTCCATGCAGTCATGGACGACCTTCCAGGCAGTGCTGGCCAAATAAGTGGCAGGACGGCGTCCAGCCTCATAAATAAGTGCTTGGACGCCGTCCATGACCGTCCTGGCACACTTTAAACCCTACCGGTAAGAGAGCTACATTCTGCCGGTCCAGCTACTTCAAACATCCTATTCCCAAATTGTAATTATATTAGTTTTAGGTCAGTTTAGTTTGAGAACATTTGTTGAGGTTTAGGGGGGGCGTACGCCGGCTCCGCCCCCCTCTAAATCCGCGCCTGTACATATACGGGCTTTGAGCAAATCCTCGCTCTCAACTGCCTTGCAGTCATCTATTGATGCTTGGCCATCGTCATTAGCTTTAAATGCGGACTATAGCAAAACGAAGAAAGCACAATCGATGACAGTAAACAATAACTAGCAAGTCAAAGGTCGCTATAATATACACAGGAGAAGCGCCACACCTCGAACCCTGACACTTTCCCCATCAAAAGACGAGCTCTAGCTCTAACCAACCGGCTACCGTGTCCGACCGACGCAGCGCAGCGCAGCGACCGACAGTTCAGTGGGAGTGCGTGTGGCAAATGGAATGTCAGTCGGAGAGGAAACGAGAAGAGCCGAGGGAAATATGCGGATGAACGGAGGGGAGATAATGACACAGCAGCAGCAGCAGTAGCACTTAAAGACTCCGTACGCCCTCCCTCCCCTCCCTCCCTTCTTCCATCCCTCCCTTCGCTAGTAATAATATTGGATGGCACTGCACTATGACTGCTGTGTCACCAATGATTATCCACTCCCTCCGCGGCTTCCAACGAAATAACAAATACGCCAGGACACGTGGACAACGTACTTGCGTGACCGCCAGACGTATTCTACACTGACCACACAGAGACAAACACAGACACACACACACACACAAAGAAAGATACACACAACACACACACACTCATATAAAAACATACAATAAAGGTGATATAATTATATATATATAGATATATATATATATATGCACTATAAGCATTTACTTTCTATAATATTCATATAGGCCTATGCTTATAATATATATACATGTATATACATACAAAAGAACTATAATTTATATACATATATATATATATAATCCCTATACTTGCATATTAGCATTCATTACTTCCTCTTCCCTTCCACATAATTGCATATTTATAGTCCACCGTAAAAAATTGCGCTATAAAACGCACAAGTCATCCATCACCAGCGATTATAATGTGCACTGTTAAGGACGAGCAGGTCCATACACAACACCAGCGACCCTCTCTCACAGACTCACAGCACTCGCTTGTTATTACAAGGCCAGCACTGAGCAAGCCATATATGCCATTGCCTCCTCTTTCTCATCAAAATTACATAGGATATATACACACAATACATACATAGAAATAAATAAATAATTGATTTGAAGCAATAAAACAGAGAAGAATGAGATCGTTGGAGCTGAGCAGAGCGCTGAGAAAAGCAGACAATTAAAGTACTTTTATACATGTTTTCATTCATTCTGTATGTATACATAATGGTAATTTATAATTAAATTAGAAATTTATTGATGAGTCTACAATGCTCTACATCGTGGTATAGTTGCCATTCAGAAGAGAAATTTTATCTGTAAACCAAACAATACACAGAAAACAAGACAAGGCATATGTATACGCATGCATGCACACACACACACACGTACAGAGGCACCCAGAGAGACACACACACATGCACATAAACATACATACACAATATTACACATGCACGGACACATGCATGTAATCAGACACACACAGTCATGCACACACAGACACACGCATGCACACATACATATATGCACCCACACAAACAAACACAGACACACACATGTGCACACCCAAACACACATACCTATACACACACACATACACACAAACACAAGCTCATTTATATATAATTTTTAAATTTCTGCAAAATTGTTGTGTTTACTGAGGAAATTTCTGCGTATACAAAGTGTACTTTGTACAGCATATACATACTATACATGTATATATAATGCATAATAATAATTCATGCAAAGTATTTATCTTGTATACAGAGTCCTTTATATACCGGGTACACACAAATCTTGACACCTTTATTTATCCAACGTCAGTCTATACTCTACATATTTATATCAAATCTACAAATATTAACCTATAATGTTTTGATAAACTGCCTGCTACAAAGAAAACTGTCGAGTCGAATGCGCATAAGAAGAAGATGTAGGTCCTACGACGTGTATACAGTTGACTCGTGTTTATGACTGTTATACGCGCTGTTTATGGTCCAGATGTCGTCTTCATTGGAACTATATACCCTCTCGATTCAGTATCACATTCTGCTATCTGTCAAATTTCTTTCCGATGTGGAAACAGACCAGCAAGATTATTCTGCGAATGTTATCATCTCAAGCATGGAAAATCCATCTGTAGCCTTCCTTCCCCTCGTGCATGGCATCCGAAACCCAGGTCAACTATTCGGAGAATTTTTCCAGCACAGATTCCAACTCGTGACCTTTGTCCGTAATTTAAGACCATTTCTCAGAATAACACGAGTTGCATAAGAACAGAAACTTATGGAAATGTGTGTCCATCATATTTGAAAACCAAGGTCTCAAATTCTAGCTCGTAATCCCTCCTCCTCATAATTTTGCTTTTCTCGAAACCCATTTTTTTCTCTCGTGGCTTTACACATTGTGAGGCGCTTTACAAAAATGCTAAAGACTAAATTCTAAAAGGCTTCAAGACAACACAGTGCACACTTAAATACCTTTACATATCTATGTGCAAAGAAACAAGGGTTCTGTATGCATAATTATGTATACATGTAGTATACATATGTGTATGCATATAATGTATGCTTATGCTAGTTGTGTATATTATCTGTCAGCGTTCCGAGAATAAATTATATCAGAGAACGGAACCGCTTTCCAATGTGGAAACAGACGAGTAAGATTATTCTGTGAATGCTGATATGTCGCAATGTATTTCCAATGTGGATTTCCGGTCCTCTCCCTTCGAGTCCCTTGCCGTCTCAGAAACGACCAGCAGACGGTGTACGATTAGAGTAATTGCATGGGGCCTACTCATTACGGCTGAGCTGGTTAGAGGAAGTGTCAAGAGCAAAAATCTCAAACTAAAAATCTGCTGGCATTTCAACCCCCCCTCACTGAACCCCTTTCAACCTTCCTTCCACATCTCAGTGACAGTCCGTCCAGTACGCTGACCCATGCACCACCCAGCACTCCTGCTAAACAATAGTCAAAGCACAGTAGGATTATTTTGTCTAGCAACACATAATGTCTCCTTTAATCAGGCATTAGACTGAAAGGTTTTTTTCTGAAAAGGTTTGTAAAAACGGAAATGACCGACGGAAGTCCAATCGCCGCCGTCTTCCCCCTCCACCTCATCCCCCGGGAAGTCATAAAATATTCAGATGTGAAAAAGGGGAGAAGAGAAAATTGACTTCATGAACAAAATATAGAAGGTGATTGTCTGCCATAAATTATGCTGTTGAAGAACTTATCATTCATCGTGAATACATTAATTCATTATTCACTGTTTTAAAAATGCCATGCAAGATTTCGCTCTTTTCAAGAAGAAGAGCAGTCCATTAATCTACCTTGTGGTGCTAAATAGTTATAAAGCTTAATTAGAAACTTCATTTTTCTAAGTCTCGCCATAAAAAGCGTGGGACTTCAGTCCTCTCCCTCATTATTCTTTCCAGCTTCCCACCGACAGTCTACACCCATATACACGTTATACAACGTAGCCCTAGCCATAAGCTTACAGCTGCTGGTGCACTGAAAATCTTGAAGCACCTTTCAGACTTCGTGGGATTTGAATCATTCATATTCCGGGTCGCAGTACACACTGCAGAACGCTGTTACCACCACAAGACAAAACCGATGCAAAATTATTCTTCTTACCTTTGTGAATTTGATGAAAGTCATGTTGTAGTTGAAGAGGAAATTCTCAAACATCTTTGAGCCGCTCATGATGGCGATTGGACGAGGTTGAACACTTAACAGTGTCCGACGACAACAAGTGAAAACGATATCTTTGACGATTGTTGCCAAATAATGTTTAGAAGAGATGACAAGGTCTTTCAAGTCTTTAAATGTCAATTCGAGACAATTGTTCACGATCTGTTCTGTTGCATCACACGCGAACATACAAGTCTAGCAAGAGATTTTTTCATGAGCAGCAGCCTCGAGATCTGCGAAGTATATATGTTCATTTAAAAGTCTTCTTACTTTATTTAACTATCAGCTAAACTTGTTTTTATACCTAACCCAGACTCAATCGATTTGTTTTACGTCTATTTCGGAACATTCGACTGGGTTTTTTCTCGAGTATGTTCAACGTTTATTAAAATCAATAAGAAGTCATTCAGTAAATTCGCAAAAACCTGATCAGTAATAATTTGTAGCAATTCTACCTCGGAGTAATCAATCAATTCACCCTCGATCTAAGTCTCTTCAGATTCGCTCAGCCTTTCTAAAAAAAACTACCGACAATCGATTCGTGTTCAATCAACCAAAGCCAAGCGACTGTATGATTGATTGAGTCAATCAAGTGTTCAACTACGTTTCAGTCGAACCTTATCATCAGCAGCAATCAAGATTCTGAAACTGACGCCGAGACCAAAAGCGAGACCGCAAAGACATCATCGCCACACGTACAGCAATCGTCAGCGTTTTAAAGGACGAGGAAGAAACGTCTGCATGAAATAAGTGGCTGCTCTCTACTTCGGCTGCTGCTGCTGCTGCTGTTGCTGCGGCTGGTGTAGTCGTTCTGTTCGCTCATTTGATGCGGCGGAGGAGGCGGAGGCTGCATGCGGGTCCAGCGGGGAACATCTATCGCTACTAGTCATGTTGCATCTTAATTACGAAATGACAGAGAGGCACACGATGTGTCGGTGACGTTAATCGTGAAGACCAACTGCGCGCAGGTAAGCAGGCGACGGACAGAAGGAGGGATGGATGGAGTAAAGGAGGGAAGAGAGAAAAGAAAGAAGGAGGAGAAGAAGGAGAGTAGAAAATGAAGGGATAGAAGTAAGGAAGGAAGGATGGCAGGAAGAAAGGAAGGAAGTAATGAAAAAGTAGAGTAGGCTGCAGGCAGAAAGACAGGAATACAAGAGGATAGGCAGGCAGACAATTATTGAGCACTTGAGCAAGCAGGCACCCAGGTTGTCATTATTATTATTGTTATTGTTATTGTTATTGTTATTGTTATTATTATTATTATTATTTATTTATTTATTTATTTTTTTTTTTACCCGAGGTACCTAGGATCCCTCGGGATTTCAAAAAATTGTCCGGAGACTGTTAGTTGGTGGGTTCTGGAACGGCTACGCTTCATCCAATTCTGGCAAGTCAGATTATTATTATTATTATTATTATTATTATTATTATTATTATTATTATTATTATTAAAATAAATTTGCAATGCGCGCAAGGTCCCACTGTGACACCGAAATGTGAATCATGACGCGCAGATAAACATCAACTTACACACAGTAATGACACAAACACACACATATACAGATTACAGCAGCAGACAAGCAGACAGACAGACAAGACAGACATACAAGCAGACAGACAGGCAGGCAGACAGACAGACAAGCAGGCAGACAGACAGGCAGACAGACAAGCAGGAAGACAGACAGACAGACAAAACATTTCAGAGGTTGGGGTGCATGTTGAGGTCTGCTTGGTCAACTGCTGTTACGCGGCACAGTCTGCGCGAGTAAGGTCGGAAGGTGACGTTTGGTCAGACAATGATTGGTCGGTGACGGGTATTGTGGGGTGGCTGGGTAGTGGGGGAGTGGGTGGATGGGTAGTGGGAGGATGGGTAGTTGGAGTGGGTATAGTGGGGGTGACTGGGTAATGTCGTCTGCTTCTGTGTCTGCCAACTTTACGTAGCGCCAAACAACAAAGGCAGACTGGACTATATGTATATATATGTATATATATACATGTATATACATATATACATATATATATATATACATTCACGTTTAATATTGTTTTATAGTTGATCCATAAAGTCCATTTATCCACTATCACACCAACAAAAGATTTATTTCTACAAACAGACAACCATTTATAAACGCCTCTGTCCGTCCGTCCATCCATCCATCCATCCATTCATCCATCGATCCGTCCATCCATCCATCTATCTTTCTTCCATCCAACCATTCATCCATCCATCCATTCTTCCATCCATCCATTCTTCCATCCATCCATCCATTCATCCATCCATCCATAATTCCTCCATTCCTCGCTCAGTCGATCCACCCATCCACTCACCTGGACCGTTTTTTAACACGACACCTCGCAATTTGTACACCTACATCAATAACACCAATTCAAACGCACAATCTCATTTCATCTCCGTCGTTATGCCATAACTAATCCCCTCCCCCAATTAAATTTACCATGCTGAAAAACAGAAATACGACACGGAGAACAAACACGCACCCACACCCCCATTATATATTATTATAGCATGCGATTTATAGGGCATATTATGCTATGCTTTGATACGAAAAATTGCTTTCTGTTGCACCATGATTTCCATGTACATTGTCAATCATAGCCACAGTCAACCCCCCCCCAACTGTCCCCTAATGCATGGCAATTTACGCCACGATGACCACTTTTCCACGATCTTGCCACATGCTACCGCCTGAATTACTGGGCAATTGCGGGTTTTCCTTCTGTCACAAACCCCGTTACTTCGCAATGTCATCGAATCAAATAATTAATGTCTTTAATTTGCGTCTCACACCACAATAATTAGTGTCTCGCATGTACCGCAATTTACATTCCGCACAACGTGTGACCAGACGTGTCCTAACGCCAGACACGTGTGTCTACGATGTCGCTAGTGTTTGCTTATTCCCAATAGGCTGCAGCCTGTCTCGATGGGTATTAATTATATATAATTGACCTGACTGTGGCTTGATTTTTTGGTCGTCTTCGCCTGGTGATGCTATTGTGCACTAGACACTATAGCACTATGAGGATGTCATTTAAAATAAGTAATTATAATTAAACAAAAACAATTAAATAAATAGTTATTTATTAAATAATAAAAATGAGACAACAAGAATAACATAATTACAATTAGATAATTACAATTAAATAAATGTGAATCAAGAAATGCAATCAAACAATTACAATTAAATAATTACAATTAAATCAGTACAATTGAATTGTATTGACTGTAAACTGCATGGACCTCCATAAAAAAAATCGAAGTGGGGGGTTTAAAATTTGACCCAGTTCTGTAGCAAGCAACGGGTGACTCTGTTGACAAATTTGTTTGACTAAATCCTGCAAGTTAAGCTCTTTTCTTCTTCTATTATCCCATTATTATCTATCACAAACTTTGTGTTGACGATGTAGCAGCAGTGTCTTCTGACAAAACCAATCAGTGATATTTCTATTAGTTAACTTAAACTATAACTCGAATAGCATAAATAACTGGAAAATGTTAGGAAGTTAACTTAAACTAAAACTGAAACTGAAAATGCTCATTAACTAAAACCGTAATAGAAACTAAAAAATCGTAACACTGACAACTGCAAAATCAGGCTGCAGTTAACAGTAGAATCAAAAGTGAGGTGACTGTAACTGAAAAACCATAACTGACATAACACATTAACCAACCCATTTATCATTTAAGATACATGCAGTAGTAACTGTATACTTGATTTCCCCATGACACATTTCCAACCGTTGTAATTAATTGCTAAACATGTCAATAACAAAAACTTCATGCTAAATTAATCATAATACGCAATGTACGGTGACGCCATGAATATAAAAAAAAACAAGAAAACGTTTTAAGCAATAATAATTGCATCATTCGTCTCCCTTAAGCGCTGAATTACTGAACCGCTACCATCAACGGTCCACCCCAAAATGGTAAAAAAAAATACCCACCTCGTTTCCGTAAACTTGGCATCAATTTCCCGTCACCCTAATGACCCCGAACGTAGCTGGTCCATATCGTTCGACGTCTGTGTAGAGAAAGCTGGTCATCAGCATCGATCAAAGAGGGGGAATTGGGGGGAGTGGGGTGGGGTGGGGTTGGGGTGGGGTGGGGGGACATCAGCCGAATGCTTAAAATTAAGGCTGCTGCGATCAGTTTAGATTTGTCTGTATTGATCAAGGCATTTGCTCGGAAATCCGTCACATCCGGTTTTCTCGTGGTGTCAGTCCCATGCTTTGATAAATGAGGAGGGCGCCGGTGATCAATATGACACATCGTCATTGAACATAAACGACACACTATATATATGTATAGCCGATTGATTGATTGCCCGATTGATTGATTTATTGACCGATTGAATGACCGAATGATTGATTGACCGATTGATTGATTCGTTGATTGATTGTTTGATTGGCTGATTCACTAACTGTTGGCTTATAAAATCATTACACGACTTTTCATGGTCAAAAACCGTGAAAAAGTCTGCTACAAGTTTTGCTAGAAATCACGTCTTAGATAAACAAAAGAATTTGTCATATCTTCTTTTTATTTGAATAATCCAAATACCAATGTATTCATCCCTCTAATACTGGACTCATATCTAGGGTATGCAATAGGGCCTATACATTGCATATAGGCCTAATATTGCCTTCGAATACTAGATAAGCGCGACCTATTTACCAACGCCTTTGTTGCACTCTCGCATTATCATTATCGCATTATCATTATCGCATTATCATTATCGCATTATCATTATCGCATTATCATTATCGCATTATCATTATCGCATTATCATTATCGCAGAAACTCTTATTCTAGACAGTAACTGTAAATTGTTAATTGTTAATTCCATTTCCTTCATCAAACATCTAAATCTTCCTCGCAGCACACCCGAATAAAGCTGGATTCGAAAAAAGGCGAAATGCGTGGAGAAACGGCACTGCGGCAGTAAATAAATCTCACCGGAACCGCCCGAGATAATAGCGACCTAAATATATTTCAAGCTGATAAGAAAAGGAGTTTCTGAATTTCAAGTCTTTCCGATCACGCGATTATATAGCGCGAGAAAGCGATAACTCCAAAGTCCTTATCGCGCTTAATGCATGTTTCTTTTTGGGTGAAAAGAAACAAAGATAAACCAACGCCCAAGCCAAAACGGTATAGACATATAATTATATATATATATATATTATACAAACATAATTACATATATATAGTATATACCGTTTTAATACCGCTATAGCCTATATATATATACGTTGATATGGCTTCCTGTAATTATAATTATTATACTGTATTTACTAGATGCAGTCTACATGTTATACTGACAATGTATGGTCTACGAATACGATCCCATGCATGCAGTACCTATTCCAGGGCTGGCGAGAAAAATTCCAGGCTCTAGGCCTATGGCAGAGCAGTCACAGGCCCATAAAGTATCTTAAAGCTCAATGAGGAACACATATTTAAATAGACACATTGAAGTGATAATTTATAAGTTCAGGTGTGACCTTCAATTTTATACTTATATATAATTTAAGGTTTTATTCAGTTGTTAACTTTAAGTTTAAACTGATTAAAACTAATTTTCTGTACAATGTTATATTTAAAAGGTGCAAATCATAAACTTTTCTATTTATAACTACCTACAATCCTACATGTATAGCACCCGGCCACTAAAAGTAGAGATGCCATTGGTGACCGAGCAAACTAAGCCCCTATCAGCCCTCCTCGTCGAACTGGGTAGAGGCTCCCTCTCGCAATCCCATTGGCTGCCGGTGTAGGGGGGTAGGGGGGGGGGAGAAGGATCTCCAGTGAGGCAAAGGAAGCAATCTGTATCCGATTAAAAATTAAATCCCGCGGTCGACGTGATTGCCGACCCCCGACAGACATACAGACAGACAGACGGACGAGCAGACAGACGGACGGACAGACGGACGGACGGACAGACAGACAGACAGACACACACAGAAAGACAGACAGACATACAGACAGACACACAGACACACAGACAGACAGATAGCGAGGAGGGGTACCAGACGGGCTGACAATTTTTCTCGACCGATTCCCCCCCCCTCATCTACCCTCCCCCCTTAAAGTGGACAGCAGTGGCGGATGAAGGACGACTGGCATCCAACTGTCGTCTGCTGATAGATCGAATCACACATTGGCGCCATCTAACGACAGCAAAATGGCGCCAGAAATAGAAGCAGACGATGACGATGACGAACGGAGTGAGAGAGATTGCACCGCTAATAATAATAATAATAATACAATGGGATGCACTTAAGTATACAATGCAATGCAATGCAAAGTGCATAATGACAATGCACTTTGTACACTTGACAATACAATGCAATACAATGCAATGCACTTTATATAAGCTTACTGACATATGAGTTTTGAACACTTGACGTAACAATGCAACACAACGTGGCAGTGCGTGGTGCAAAGCAATAAAGTTTATATTATTAGCCTATACAATGCAATAAGCGGCTGCAGTTTTCGTTACTATGGTTATATTTGGAGCTGAAACCACATTGTCAATGGTTTCCATCATGGAAGCAGCAATGCAGGCGCAATTTAGGAAAATTGGCAAATACATTTGTGGAGACATAACTTGACTTATGGCCCTGGCGAAGCTTGCGCCCGCATCAGCCGCTCCTCTACGGATAGCCTCCAGACGACCCTATGCTGTGCAGCTGTCCGTGTCGCCTCTCCCACGGTTAATCCCATCCTCAGACAGTCAGAGACATAGAGTTGGAGACATAAATGCACACCCAAATGCACGCACAAATGCACGTCCAAATTCCCCCACAAATTCATGCACAGAGACACACGCAAATGCGCATCCATGTGTGCATTTGTGCATATACTTAAGTATATGCACAAATGCACACTCAAATATATGTCCAAATGCGCACCCAAATACATGCATAAATACACACCCAATTACAGACACAACTGCACATCCAAACACATGCACAAAAGCACACCCAACGCATGAAAAGATGCACATCAAAATACACACAAATGGACACCAAAACATGCACAAATGCATGCACAAATGCACACAAAAATACAAATACAAACATAAATGCACACACAAATACATGCACAAATGCATGCACAAATACAAGCACAAATGGACATCCAAACATATGTACAAATACAAGCACAAATGCACATCCAAACACATGCACACAAAAAATTAATACGCTCAAATACACACACAAATGCAAACCCAATACATGTACAAATGCATATCGAAATACATGCACAAATACATGTACAAATGCATACACAAATACATAGAGCAAATACAACTTTAATGCATAAGTGGTTGCTATGGGAACGTCTGATGTGCTTCTAGATTGAAAAGCTGAACTTGCAAGGTATAATACAGATTGCAAATGGATCGAAATGTTTACAGTCAAGCCTTCATTAGGAAACCCTACAAACTCTTAAATATATAAGCGCCTTAAGTGATCATGACACTTAGGAAGGGGAGGCACATTCCTCTACCGGCTTTAGAAGGGGTCTTAACAGGGGTTGAGGTATGTTGTTGTGCCATGAAAATTCTGGGTCAGAGGGACTTACATTAGCCGTCAGTCCCATCCCCCCATCCAGGGTAATTAAGGAGGGTATGTATGTATGTATGTATGTATGTGCATGTATGTACATTTATGCATGCACGAGCAATTGAGCAATGAGCATGCATGCATAGTATGCATGTATGCAATGCTATGCATGCATGTGCATGTATGCACGCATAAGTATGTAATATTTATGCATACATGTGTGCATGTATGTTTGCAAAAGTATGTTTGTAAGAATGTATATGTATGCAAAACCATAGACTTATATTATGTGCATGTATGCATGTGTGTTTGTATGCATAAGTATGTTCGTGCATAATATTATGTATGTGTCCGTGTATATATATATATATATATCAATGATTGTATGTAATACTATGTATGCATGCATGCACAATAGTAAGTATGCGTATAACTAGACATTGATATAGCGCCTTCAGTGCAAAAGCCACGCATCCAACACATAATTACAGAGAGAGAGACAGATAAAGTAGACCATAATTAACAACCGAGAAAGCCATTAATTACATGGAGAGAGACTATCCATAGATAATACTATTTAGCCATAACATAACATTAGCCATAACATTAGCCATAGCCGTCTTTCAAAGACCTAGTCTAAGACAGCTGGACTTTCAAGTGGTTCTGGTCATCGTATATGGGCGCCATAGACACACTGCTAGAGACAGATGAGAGGTCTGGCGTGGGTGGGTAGGGTGGGTGGGAGAGATCTTGCGTGGGTGGGGTGGGTGGGTTGGGTGGTTAAGAGCGAGTTGACCTGTCAACAGAGCACTAAGCCGCTTTCACTGAACTAGTAGGACGGTGGCTGCTGAGATTGCATATCTTCGTCTTCTTCACGTCTTAATCAAGACATTAACGCACCGCTTGGCACCAGTGATGCCAACAACACATGCATCTAAACACACGACATCAGAGAGATTTCCCGGAGAAGGTCGCCGCCCAAGCAAACACACACACACACACACACACACACACACACACACACACACACACACACACACACACACACAAACACACACACACACACACACACACACACACACACACACACACACACACCTACACACACACACACACACACACACACACACACACATGTATACAAAGCATGTATACACATAAGCACACATACACATAATTATTCACATGCAAGCACACACACACACACATGAAGACACATAAAAACATACATATACAATATGCAATGCACAAACACACAAACCCACGCACACACACATAAATCCACATACACACAACAAAGACAACACATATACACATACATGAATACACAGTATCGGATCTCACAGAGCTTCCTCCTCCATCTCATCCAGACTCCGTCTATGGACTCTGGAGGATGTTACCCATCTACCTGGAAACCCCTAATCAGCTGGATGAGAGCTTCCTCCCTACCACCCTTCCGGTGGGGGGTTAGGAGGGGTGAGGAGTGCTCCCTAATGAAAAGCTGCGCCGACGGCAGAATGAAGATCACTAGGGAAGAAAGACTGTTTAGAAATCATTTCCATTCAACAACAGCAAACCCATCCCTCCACCCATCCCTCCCTCCCTCCATCCCTAAGCAGCTATCAATTAACTATAACTTTCCACGTAAACAGGATTATCTCACAGCCCAACATATATATAATTTATATATATATATGTATATTGCATACATAAATTAAATATGTATACGTACAAGTAAGCCAGCACAGAGAGCGCCTCTGAGTAGTCTTGAATAATTGAAGAAGCGCAATACAAATTTTTCAGAATCAATCAATCAATAATATTACATACATACAATACATAATAGTGGAAGCGGTACACAAATAGTGGAAGCGGTACAAGTCAGATTCTGGTTAGTAAACTGCACTTTTTGAACACGGGTTGCCGCTTGGCACAGTTGTAGTTGGGACCCTAGAGAACATTTTAAGAAGGGGAGCCATCCGAAATTTCCCTTAGAATTCAAGATGGCGGCTTTTTTCAAAATGGCGGCCTGAGGTCACGAAATGCTTATAAATCATCGTATCATCTCGTGTATGGTGTCGTTTCTATATATTTCTGACTCGAATAACACGAATCTAACGTCAAAATCAACATTAGACATCAAAATTAAGCCAAAACATGCATTTTTACATTAAAAAACAGCAAAATTCTATTAAAATGTATTAAATAGTTCTTCATTCCCATTGCTTGTTTTACAGTTTTTTATGGCATATTCATTCATAGCTCTGGATGTTTTTTCACAGTTTTGATTATTATGCATCGGAATCATTGGGAATTATCCTTAGAATTCAAAATGGCGGCTTCTTAAAAATGGCGTCCTGCGTCAAAGACATTGTCAAGACATGTCACATCTAGTGTCGTTTACATAATATATGATTTTTGACTCGAAGAACACCAATCTAAGGTCAAAATCATCATAGGACATCAATATAGAGCCAATCAATGTTTTGCAAAACAGCAAAACTGTTTTTATAAAAACCAAAATTTCTGTTGTTTTCGGTTATTTTTCTTCGGTTTTCGTGGTATTCTTCCTCATATATTTTGGTGGTTCTTGCAATTCTATTTATGATTATTATAATTTATAATTAGACTAAAATTAGCTAAAACCTAATGATCGTAGTTTTTCATATTTCCACCCGGAAAGAAAACACGTGCGCACAGCATTTATGACCAACAGTAGCCTACAACGATTGTGACGATGACGACGACGATTATGATGATAACGACGATGTCATTATCCGATCCGTCTCCCTTGGCAGTTACAGCGTCCGGTTCTACGCCGTTACGGTTGAGTGATTCGTTGATGACGAGATAGAAGAAGGTTTGCGCCTGACGAACAGTTGGACCGTGATCACGGACCTTGACCTCCATGAACAACGTCAGATTGGTCGATTTATACATGCTGGTGGTTGATTCGTTCGGTTCTACCTCGACGCCAGCACAAGGCCCTCAAGAACGACCGATCTTTCCTGCATAATTAACGAAATTGAGTTGCTTAGGAGCTAGGCTGGACTTTGAATCCGCATCTCTCCATCAATTGCAGATGCTTGCCATTAACTCAAATCATCACGTCCGATTGACTGACGAAGCAAGCGTCATCGTACACATCACCGACGGTCAATGTCCTGACAGAGTCTGGAGTGGCCGAGGTGGCTGAGGATGCTCTCAATGGAACCTTCGTCGCTCATCTCAAAGTCAATGATCCAGATGAGGGGCTAAGCGGACAGACGACGTGTTAACTGGACGGTGACGGAGTCTTTCTGTTGGACCCAATCTACTATACGAACATTACAAAGTGACTACAGCAGTATTGAGGTCAGTGGACCGCGAAGCGACAGCTGAGCACCGTCTGACCACTGTCTGTAGTAAGCTTGGATATCCAATGCAGTCAACCATAGTGGAACTGACTGTCACGGTTGTTGACGAAAACGATAATCCTCCATCTTTTGCGAGCGATAGAGCGATATCTATGAGGCCATTGAGAACATCTACCCTGGTCAACATATGGCTCTTGTAGAGACAGTGAACAGTGACGAAGGACTGAGCGCAGTCTTCCGATACGCAATTGATGAACAGTTGAAAGAAATCTCCGATGTCCACCCTTCGAAAGGTATCGTCACGGCCAAGGCCAGTTTCGATCGGGAGGTCACGCCCAAGGTCAACGTATCCATCATGGCTTTTGACCTTGAGACACCGTCTCTGACGTCATCAGCACTGCCTTTGTTGACCATCAAAGACATTGAAGACGAGATTCCACGGTTCACTGAGTTCAGCCACAGCTTTGGCGTCCTGGAAAACCAGCCCGGAACGCAGGTAGGGGATCATCATGGTCGACTGATGACAGTCATTGCAAGAGATGCTGATGCAGAAGACAATGCCCGTCTCTCCTATACATCTCTCATCATCCTGTAGACGCAGCTTACCATCAGCACCACCGCACCCTCCTTCAGATCGACCAGAGAACAGGTGTCATCTCCATCAAACTACCAACAACATCAGCATGCATAAATCGACCAATCTGACGTTGTTCGTGGAGGTCAGGGTCCGTGATCACGGTCCAACTGTTCGTCAGGCGCGAACATTCTTCTATCTCGTCATCAACGAATCACTCAACCGTAACGGCGCAAAACCGGACGCTGTTGCCAAGGAGACGGATCGGATAATGACATCGTCGTTGTCGTCATCATCATAATCGTCGTCGTCATCGTCACAATCGTTGTACTGTTGGTCATAAATGCTGTGCGCACGTGTTCCATTTCCTGGCGGAAATATGAAAAACTACGATTATTAGGTTTTATAATAATCATAAATAGAATTGCAAGAACCACCCAAATATATGAGGAAGAATGCCACGAAAACCGAAGAAAAATAACCGAAAACAACAGAAACTTTGGTTTTTATAAAAACAGTTTTGCTGTTTTGCAAAACATTGATTGGCTCTATATTGATGTCCTATGATGATTTTGACCTTAGATTGGTGTTCTTCGAGTCAAAAATCATATATTATGTAAACGACACTAGATGTGACATGTCTTGACAATGTCTTTGACGCAGGACGCCATTTTTAAGAAGCCGCCATTTTGAATTCTAAGGATAATTCCCAATGATTCCGATGCATAATAATCAAAACTGTGAGAAAACATCCAGTGCTATGAAGGAATATGCCATAAAAAACTGGAAAACAAGCAATGGGAATGAAGAACTATTTAATACATTTTAATAGAATTTTGCTGTTTTTTAATGTAAAAATGCATGTTTTGGCTTAATTTTGATGTCTAATGTTGATTTTGACGTTCGATTCGTGTTATTCGAGTCAGAAATATATAGAAACGACACCATACACGAGATGATACGATGATTTATAAGCATTTCGTGACCTCAGGCCGCCATTTTGAAAAAAGCCGCCATCTTGAATTCTAAGGGAAATTTCGGATGGCTCCCCTTCTTAAAATGTTCTCTTGGGTCCCAACTATAACTGTGCCAAGCGGCAACCCGTGTTCAAAAAGTGCAGTTTACTTTTGTGTACCGCTTCCACTAAAAAGTAAACTGCACTTTTTGAACACGGGTTGCCGCTTGGCACAGTTATAGTTGGGACCCAAGAGAACATTTTAAGAAGGGGAGCCATCCGAAATTTCCCTTAGAATTCAAGATGGCGGCTTTTTTCAAAATGGCGGCCTGAGGTCACGAAATGCTTATAAATCATCGTATCATCTCGTGTATGGTGTCGTTTCTATATATTTCTGACTCGAATAACACGAATCGAACGTCAAAATCAACATTAGACATCAAAATTAAGCCAAAACATGCATTTTTACATTAAAAAACAGCAAAATTCTATTAAAATGTATTAAATAGTTCTTCATTCCCATTGCTTGTTTTCCAGTTTTTTATGGCATATTCCTTCATAGCACTGGATGTTTTCTCACAGTTTTGATTATTATGCATCGGAATCATTGGGAATTATCCTTAGAATTCAAAATGGCGGCTTCTTAAAAATGGCGTCCTGCGTCAAAGACATTGTCAAGACATGTCACATCTAGTGTCGTTTACATAATATATGATTTTTGACTCGAAGAACACCAATCTAAGGTCAAAATCATCATAGGACATCAATATAGAGCCAATCAATGTTTTGCAAAACAGCAAAACTGTTTTTATAAAAACCAAAGTTTCTGTTGTTTTCGGTTATTTTTCTTCGGTTTTCGTGGCATTCTTCCTCATATATTTGGGTGGTTCTTGCAATTCTATTTATGATTATTATAAAACCTAATAATCGTAGTTTTTCATATTTCCGCCAGGAAATGGAACACGTGCGCACAGCATTTATGACCAACAGTACAACGATTGTGACGATGACGACGACGATTATGATGATGACGACAACGACGATGTCATTATCCGATCCGTCTCCTTGGCAACAGCGTCCGGTTTTGCGCCGTTACGGTTGAGTGATTCGTTGATGACGAGATAGAAGAATGTTCGCGCCTGACGAACAGTTGGACCGTGATCACGGACCCTGACCTCCACGAACAACGTCAGATTGGTCGATTTATGCATGCTGATGTTGTTAGTAGTTTGATGGAGATGACACCTGTTCTCTGGTCGATCTGAAGGAGGGTGCGGTGGTGCTGATGGTAAGCTGCGTCTACAGGATGATGAGAGATGTATAGGAGAGACGGGCATTGTCTTCTGCATCAGCATCTCTTGCAATGACTGTCATCAGTCGACCATGATGATCCCCTACCTGCGTTCCGGGCTGGTTTTCCAGGACGCCAAAGCTGTGGCTGAACTCAGTGAACCGTGGAATCTCGTCTTCAATGTCTTTGATGGTCAACAAAGGCAGTGCTGATGACGTCAGAGACGGTGTCTCAAGGTCAAAAGCCATGATGGATACGTTGACCTTGGGCGTGACCTCCCGATCGAAACTGGCCTTGGCCGTGACGATACCTTTCGAAGGGTGGACATCGGAGATTTCTTTCAACTGTTCATCAATTGCGTATCGGAAGACTGCGCTCAGTCCTTCGTCACTGTTCACTGTCTCTACAAGAGCCATATGTTGACCAGGGTAGATGTTCTCAATGGCCTCATAGATATCGCTCTATCGCTCGCAAAAGATGGAGGATTATCGTTTTCGTCAACAACCGTGACAGTCAGTTCCACTATGGTTGACTGCATTGGATATCCAAGCTTACTACAGACAGTGGTCAGACGGTGCTCAGCTGTCGCTTCGCGGTCCACTGACCTCAATACTGCTGTAGTCACTTTGTAATGTTCGTATAGTAGATTGGGTCCAACAGAAAGACTCCGTCACCGTCCAGTTAACACGTCGTCTGTCCGCTTAGCCCCTCATCTGGATCATTGACTTTGAGATGAGCGACGAAGGTTCCATTGAGAGCATCCTCAGCCACCTCGGCCACTCCAGACTCTGTCAGGACATTGACCGTCGGTGATGTGTACGATGACGCTTGCTTCGTCAGTCAATCGGACGTGATGATTTGAGTTAATGGCAAGCATCTGCAATTGATGGAGAGATGCGGATTCAAAGTCCAGCCTAGCTCCTAAGCAACTCAATTTCGTTAATTATGCAGGAAAGATCGGTCGTTCTTGAGGGCCTTGTGCTGGCGTCGAGGTAGAACCGAACGAATCAACCACCAGCATGTATAAATCGACCAATCTGACGTTGTTCATGGAGGTCAAGGTCCGTGATCACGGTCCAACTGTTCGTCAGGCGCAAACCTTCTTCTATCTCGTCATCAACGAATCACTCAACCGTAACGGCGTAGAACCGGACGCTGTAACTGCCAAGGGAGACGGATCGGATAATGACATCGTCGTTATCATCATAATCGTCGTCGTCATCGTCACAATCGTTGTAGGCTACTGTTGGTCATAAATGCTGTGCGCACGTGTTTTCTTTCCGGGTGGAAATATGAAAAACTACGATCATTAGGTTTTAGCTAATTTTAGTCTAATTATAAATTATAATAATCATAAATAGAATTGCAAGAACCACCAAAATATATGAGGAAGAATACCACGAAAACCGAAGAAAAATAACCGAAAACAACAGAAATTTTGGTTTTTATAAAAACAGTTTTGCTGTTTTGCAAAACATTGATTGGCTCTATATTGATGTCCTATGATGATTTTGACCTTAGATTGGTGTTCTTCGAGTCAAAAATCATATATTATGTAAACGACACTAGATGTGACATGTCTTGACAATGTCTTTGACGCAGGACGCCATTTTTAAGAAGCCGCCATTTTGAATTCTAAGGATAATTCCCAATGATTCCGATGCATAATAATCAAAACTGTGAAAAAACATCCAGAGCTATGAATGAATATGCCATAAAAAACTGTAAAACAAGCAATGGGAATGAAGAACTATTTAATACATTTTAATAGAATTTTGCTGTTTTTTAATGTAAAAATGCATGTTTTGGCTTAATTTTGATGTCTAATGTTGATTTTGACGTTAGATTCGTGTTATTCGAGTCAGAAATATATAGAAACGACACCATACACGAGATGATACGATGATTTATAAGCATTTCGTGACCTCAGGCCGCCATTTTGAAAAAAGCCGCCATCTTGAATTCTAAGGGAAATTTCGGATGGCTCCCCTTCTTAAAATGTTCTCTAGGGTCCCAACTACAACTGTGCCAAGCGGCAACCCGTGTTCAAAAAGTGCAGTTTACTAACCAGAATCTGACTTGTACCGCTTCCACTATAAGCTTTAATGTTACATGTTATGTGGTATATTATAAAACATTATATCTCTCCTTTCTCTTTACACTTTTCATACAGACAACTGTATAATGGTCATTACGGCTTCCTGTAATATAATTTTTATTATTATACTGCTACAATGCTATATGTCATGTTATGGTCTAACATGTTACACTGCTGCATTTTTACTGTCAAATATCATATACTGTGCAAAAAACCATAGCCAGTGAATCTATAAATAAAGGAAATTGGAATTGCCAGAGATAAGAAGATGATGGAGGCAATTCATTGGGGGAATGGCAGGAAGAATGGTCGTGGCAATCTCAGTATAGTATGAAGGCAATGGTATCTTCTTTCAAGAAGCTAGAGACAGATGGAGGAGGCATATCCATGAAATCATCCAAACCGTCTATCTGCTTCCGGCAATCTCTTCCGAAGCTAAAGAGCAAAGACTTCTGTGGTACTGATGCTGATGCTGCGAATGATGCTGCCTCTTGCTACTATTGCTGCTGCTGCTGAAGCAGGACAGACATCTGGAACTGAACTGATGAAGAGCATCATCATTCCTCATCAAACGAAGGATCGATAGGAGAGATAGGAAGAAAATCTACTAAGTCCTACTGCAGTCTAAAAAACTGATTTAACCTAGAGTACCAGGTATATATAAAACCCACAATGTGTATGTGCGCGCGCGCGCGTGTGTGTGTGTGTGTGAGGGTGGGTGTAGGGGTGTGTGGGTGTGTGTGGGTTTGTGCGTGTCCTACATACAAAATGTACATACATATTACACACATATGTATTACACACATACATAGATACGTACATATGCACAGGCCCACGTACATACATACACACATGCATACATACATAAAAACATACATGCCCACATACGTAACCACATACATACATCCTCACATACATACACACAAACACACACACATACCTACATGCACTCATAAACACAAACATACACGAGTAGGCGTATAAATGGAATGGATAAAAAAACAGTCAGTCAATCAATCGAAATTTATATAGCACTTCCTTCGGTATCTCTGCTCATGAATATTCATGAGGTCTATCTACATCAATAATTAATTAATCAATCAATGTTCAGCTCTGATCAAGATGATTCATACAATGCGGCCATGATCAGCGCATACATGATTGCATACATGATTGATCGTGTTGTATATGCTGGTTGTCAATCAACAGATGTGTGCAGTTGCAATCAGCAATATCATCAATCAAAGTCAATCAATGTCATATCAAGCGATATCTCAAAGCAAACTATTCCAAGATCGAGTCTCCGTTCATTCGAGAATCTAAACAGATTGTTCAATAAATTCAATCTATATGCAATATATAGCATCATCTATATATTCTAGATACATACACACATAACAAACACACAAGCCTGTATATACGTATATAATTAATAATTATGTGTATGCATATAATATATGTATATGCATATATCATATGCATATACATATATTATATGCATATATATATATATATATGTATTGCATATAGAGGGAGGGAGGGCAAATTTCGAGAGTTTCCATGACTTTTAGGGGCCTGTGGGTTAGGTAGTTATACGAAGTCTTATGATCTATGACTTTCATATCATAGGGTATCTGCACACTTATTATTTTAATTTTTTTAGTATTAATTTTTTTCTCATAAAGCCTTAGAAGATAGTTTATGGGCTCGTGAATGTATATTTTTGCACACATGCAATCGTCATGCATGCATGCATGCAAATACAGATACCAGGCAACTGCAGAAAAAGAATCAGACAGAAGAGAGCAGACTGCATGATCATCTAAGTAAACAAAGGTCCGCAGTTAATTAATTGAATTAAGTTGATTGGCTGAGAGGACAAGTCAATGAAAAGGTCACAGAATCGTCCTATAGTGAGGAAGCCCTAAGAAACAGGCTGCTGCTGCTGCTGCTGCTGATAACACTGCAGCTGCCGCTGTTGATGTTGATGTTGTCAATAGGAGGATGGACAATGACCCATTGGATAGGAATGGAAGCAATCAGAAAAACCAGGTAGGACTCTCACAGGTAAACACACAATCCACCTTCACTCTCCTTTCTTCTTCTCTCTTCCCTTAGATGGTCATTGCTGATGACAGTAGACACTTCTACCGCTAGTTATGCATAGTATCGTGTATTCTAGTATGAGGAACCTTAAGATTATAATTATCTGTTTGAAGAGCAAAGTGGACGATCGATGCTATTATGATACCGCTAGCCACCACTACCACCACTACCACCACTACCACTGACCACCACTACGACCACCACCATCACTGTCATCAACAACAAAAACAACAACAACCAATTTCTTGTTCTCATTTGGTCAGCAGCTGAACACGGAACCTGTGATGTTTTATTCCTTTGAAATAATTTACTGGAGATACAGATAATGAACGACAGAGATATGCACACAGACGCACACTGACACGCAGGTATACAGGCAAGCAGACAGCGGTGAAAACAACAAAGTCACAGACCGATTGAAAACGGCAGGGACATAGAGATATACATACATACAGACATACAGAAAAGAAGACTAAATTGATGGGCAGAGAGGGACAAAGAGAGAGGGAAGCAGAGAGGTAGAGGGAAAGAGAGAGAGAATTGTGGAGAGAGGAAATGAGACAAGTGCAGTAAATGCATCTAGTTGGAAAGAAAATGACAGAGTGACTGTGAGCGCTCCCAGTTAATTTTCTTGAAGTTGCACAGTGCACTACACAAGTCTGTTGAATGAATGAATGAATGAATGATCGATTTAATGACTGAATGAATGAAAGTTATGTCCTTTCTCACCCACCAGAAATCATTCCTGATCAATCAATTCTCTCTGACTACCGGTAGCCTATCACTAGTAGTAGATTCACTACAACACTAGGCTTATAGATATTGGTACGTTACAAACAACG
>OX243819.1:35370191-35480191 GCA_945859605.1 Lumbricus rubellus
TGAGCACTGCTGCAGGCCACTTTGATAGGCCTACGATACAAATCCAAGGAATACAAAATAAGGTTCAGATGAAACTTCCGCAATGTAAGGTAAAGACTGACGAAAGACAGAATAAATTCAACAAGTAGTAAACAGTACTGTTACTCACGATCTGTGATTCGCTGTAGATGGATTCTTCATTGTCTGAATCAAGCGACCCTCCACCTCCTCCTCCTCCACCTCCACCACCGATCACAAGAAGAATGCTGTCCGTGTAATCCGCCGAATCTTCAATGGATGACGAAGGCATTGCATCGGATCCAGAGTAAGCACTCGATGTGTCGTCACTCGTCTGAGATGATGACGAACAAACCCTCATCGTCGTCGTCATCATCGTCGTCGTTGTCGTCGTTGTTGTTGAGGAAAGAAGGGTCGACCCCACAATGGATGGCAACGATGATGACGATGGAGGGTGCAAGGACGAGGAGAAAGAGGGCGGTGGCGACCGGTGAGATGACCACGACGATGACGGGGCTTCGACCGTTGACCGTCTTAGGACAGCAGACACATCGACTGATGAACGAGGCACAGATGACCAATCATCATGCATCGAATGATGATGATGATGATACGTCTGTAATAAAATATTACATATGTCATTCTATTATTTGGAGGGAGGGAGGGAGGGAGGAAGGGAGGGAGGGAGAGAGGGAGGGACGGACGGACGGAGGAAGTAAGTATGTATGTGAGTGAGTGAGTGAGTGAGTGAGTGAGTGAGTGAGTGAGTGAGGGAGGGAGGGAGGGAGGGAGGGAGGGAGGGAGGGAGGGAGGGAGGGAGGGAGGGAGGAAGGAAGGAAGGAACGAACGAACGAAGGAACGAAGGAACGAAGGAACGAAGGAACGAAGGAACGAACGAAGGAACGAAGGAACGAACGAAGGAACGAACGAACGAAGGAACGAACGAACGAAGGAACGAAGGAACGAAGGAACGAAGGAACGAAGGAAATAAGGAACGAAGGAAGGAGGGAAGGAAGGAATAAGGAAGGAAGGAAGGAAGGAAGGCAGGATGATACATGTTAGTAAGAAGCCTTATAATTACATCAATTAGCAAACCTCATCATAATACGAAAGCAATGGGTTCTACAATAATAATTATATTCTATGCACTTGTGAAAATCGTTGCTTGCTAGATCAAAGCAAATGTGTCGCATCACCTTTTCAGGCAACGTATCATCATCGTCACGATCGGCAGAAGCGAGAAGAATTCTCGGTGGCCCTCCTCCTCCTCCTCCTCTTCTCAACCGAATCCCATCTCCTCTCTTCCTCTCCATCTCTAGCTCCACTTCTCCATCTACAACACATCAAAATGAAACTAAACAGTCAGGCATCAGAAATTATGATCATGATGCTGACGATGTTGTTGATCTTGCTGTTGTTGTTGTTGATGCTGCTGCTGCTGCTGATGATGACGTTGTTGTTGTTGGTGATGATATGATGATGATGATGATGCTGTTGATGATGATGCTGTTGATGATGATGATGATGATGATGATGATTATGACGATGATGATGATGACGACGACGATGATGATGATGATGACGATGATGATGACGACGACGACGTTGATGATGGTGACGACGACGATGATGTTGATGCTAATAGTGATAAACTGATACTAATAATTAATGATGCTAATGTAATGCTCTTGTAATTGACCATTGCTCCTAAAGACTAAATCCCCTAAAAGCTCTTCATCAGACGAAAATTTCAAGACCCTTGCAACCAACACATCCCGATCCCAAGAGAAATCAGCTGAAAGGAGTTAGCATGGCATGCGTGTACGACGGCAGAAGCGTAGCTGTTGTCGATGGGCTGAGCAGACGGCACGGGGGAGGAATGGTCGCCAGCTCTTATTAATAGGTAGAGGTTATGACCTAAGGCTGTCTCTATCCCTAAGGGTTGTTTTCTCAAGAGAATACGCTTAATCTCCTTGTGCCTCCTTTTCCACATCATCCTCGTTTCTTCTTTCTATTCAACCTCCTCCATATTCCTTCCTTCCCTTCTCCTCCTCCTTCTCCTCGTTCTTCTCCTCGTTCTTCCCCTTGTTCTCCTCCTTGTTCTCCTCCTTGTTCTCCTCCTCGTTCTCCTCGTTCTTCTCGTTCTCCTCCTCCTCTTCATTTCCAACCATTTTAATCCCACTGTCTGGACCTCCGCTTTCGCGCAGACTGAGGCGGCTTATGTCTGGAGTGCTTCTGAGTAGATAGTCTTAAAGGAGCGCTACATAAGTGCTCCTGATAAATAATGTTGTTCTGGCGCTGCAGCGTGGCGTAATACTGTTTTGACCAACTATAAAACGTGTTGTAGAGACTTTTCTTGTAATGAAAGGCATAACACTTTCGTGACATCACATTATAAGCCGAATTCTTTTATGGGCGACTTGTGAAAGTCTACTCAACATTCATTTACAACCTGCCTAGAAATTCCACGATACGTTGAATAAAACATGAGAGACAGATACCGAGACAGAAAGAACGGTAGGAAACAAGACAAAGACAGAGACAAAGGCAACCAGACAAAAACAAAGACAAAGGAAACAAGACAAAAACAGAGACTAAAGAAACAGGACAAAGACAGAGAGAGACCAAGGAAACAAGACAAAGACAGAGAGAGAGAGAGAGACAAAGGAATCTAGACAAAGACAGAGACACAGAAAGCGGACAATATTCCCAACCAAAAACGGATGAAAACCATCGTGAAGCAACCGCCTCTGATATCCAATATAAGACCTTGATTCTGAGGCGCAAGACAAAGTGATTCTGTCAACACCAGAGGGTTAACTGCTTTTCCGTTTAACTGACATCCCCCACCCCGGCACCTCCACTGTGGCACTTTCCACAATGGCACCGTCTGTCTCAAATTGGTCTTCTCTGGAACTGGGCCATTCCACTTCCAACAGCTGCTGTTGCTGCTGACGCCTCTGGCTCACATCAAAACAACGTTTAGGTAATTGTTTCCCAACCTCCGCTAAACGACACTCAAGGGACCAGTGAACAAGATGGCTAAATGGCAGAACCATATTATAGTATCAGCCTCTGGCCCCCTGCCCAGGGTTTTTCTACCAAAAATGTTTATCAACTATTGATTATTGGGGTTACAGTTTTACAGTATGAACAACAATTATAAGGCTACAGGCCTAGATCTATAAGAAGCGGTAACTACCACAACACATTGTATATTTTGAAGAAGACTTACAACATGAACAACAGTTGGCCTATAATATATCATGCTACAGGTCTATATAAGAAGCGATAACTACCACAATATAATATATTGAAGAAGGCCTATTTTCTAAATATCTAAAGCTGGAGGGACAAATTAAATTAAGACCAGATCCTGTTGACGGTAATGTTTTAGTAATGTTGCTTTGCTCTGACAAGCCTGGGAAACACTGTTTCATAATTATAAACTCTGAAAAGAAATAAATGATGGGGTTTTATCAAACAAAAATTGCCATGCATTACCATTTAAAGTGAACGTTGAATGATGACGTTGACATGTTTGGAGACAAACATACATGTATATGCCTACATTATTACCTGCACATTATATACCAGATAGGTCTACAAACATCTAGTCGTAATCGTAATCGTAAACTCCTGATTTCTAAAGCGCCTCTAGAAAGCCAAGCGCGGGGCACCGGCTTATTCCACACCTTGTTCGTGGGACATGGTGCACGTGACCTCACTAATTTGTACGACCTTCTTCGGACTACAGTAACTCTTTTGGACAACCTTTCTGATTAGAGACAGCGCTGATGAATAAGCTGGTGCCCTGCGCGTTTCTTTCCAGTGGCGCTGTAGAAATTTTGAGATTACGATGACGGTTAAACTCTTCAACTAGAACTACACCTGCAGGAACCAGGTGTGGAAATCCAGGTGCCTCTGCTGTGAAGGAAATTTGTTACGGCGTGCGATGCGACTGAGTTTTCTAAAGGTTCGTTGGCGTGCAAACAACTCATTCGATGCTAAAGACCTAATAGCGCTCGGAGCAAATACCGACCGAGGCTTAGGATACCATAAAAAGCCGTTTGAGGTTTCTGTTCTGGGTTTGAGCCCCTCTCCTACTCCGCCCCCACGCGTCGAAATGGCCAAAGTACAAACAGCGTAACCGCTAACAACGCAAATCGCACGAACTGTTCTATAGTTCTAATGCCCACAAGACAAATGTCACGGTGGCAATACCATCATCGTCAGAATGGCCACAGCACGCAGAATTAATAGCCTACCTACAGTGCTGCAGGTCCATGCATTGGGAAAATAAATGCTCGAGAGGCAATGACCACACAGCAAATGCCCATTGGGGAAATTCCCCACCATCCCAACACGGTACCCACAATGTAAATACCTATAGCCGAAGTGTCCTTTGAACAATGCCCACAATGCAGTTAAATGCCCAATGACTGCCCATAATAACTATGTACAGGGCATAAAGTGTGGCGGGACGGTCATGGACGGTGTCCATGCACTTACTTAAAAATCTGAACGCCGTCCTGTCAGTTAGGCCTATTGGCCAGCACAGCCTGGAAAGGTAAGCGGCGTCCAGGCACTTATTTTCCCCCTTTAATCACTGATTATGTCCACGGTCCACCGTTCAAATGCCCACGGGGTACCCTCTCGCCGTCCCCCCAACATTCACGACAGAAAATACATTCAAGTATACGGTAGAAATGGTCGTTAAGGATGATGTTAAAAACACCAGTAACACGTCTCAATGTAAAAAGAAAATTTAATAATGAATTGACGCGTGTGAGCATAACACACACACACACACACACAAACACACACACACGCACGCACACACACACACACACACACGCACACACACACACACGCACACACACACGCACACACTCACACGCACACACACACACACACACATACACTGATCTCACTTTCAGTTGAGCTTTAGAAACGCGCATCATTGTAAATCACCTCGTTAGAGTGTATAAGCTGATTCTTGAGAAGTTGAGACGCCTCCCATCAAATACATCAGGCGCCACGAAGAAGACTTCTCACGCATGGGCGCCCGCACATAGGGGCAAGGGGGGGCACTTGCCCCCCCCTGGAAAAGTGAAACTAATTTTTGTAACTACTACTTTTGAGTTTTTAACAAATTTCTTCGCATTAAAACACTAATCATACGAATGGTACACATGTGAAAGCGATAAATTTACGTTTAGAAATCTCTATAGAAATAAATATATAATTATATATAATAGTGCCTTTCATGGACCTACTTTTAAACATCTACTTTTGGATTTTTAACCAATTTTTCGCAAAAATAATACACAAAATGAAACTGAGAAATTTGCATTAAAAACGTCTTTGAAAAAATACCCGTGTTTCTAATTTCCAGCGCTGTATTTAGCATGCTTTTGTCACTGAAAAATGTAACCGTGACCACCATAAAATTTTTGCCCCCTCCTGCAAAATTTTCTGCGGGCGCCCATGTTCTCACGTATAATTATTGTACTACTGGACACAATTGACAGCACCGCCATACTTCACGCAAACAGTGCGCAAGTATCTCGTCATACTCATACCACAGAGTCATAATTCTAAATAAGAACCATAGATAATTATTAAACGCAGCTCAATGATAAAAGAAGCTCTGGACACATCAGACACTATGGCACAGTCACACAGAAATCATCATAGCCTTTTGAATATCTATGAAAAACCTGTCTACAGCAGGTCACGGAGAATGAGCACCTCATGCAGAGTACTTTCCTAGATGAGGTGCTATATAAATACTTGAATTAACGAATGAATGAATGAATATATGTATGCAAATGTAATGTATGTATCTATGTGTGCACAGAAAGCTCGACCTTTAGGTCCCATCAGAGTTGAACCTTGACCTCTGCTCAAGCAGCCTTCTACCCGACCATCCATTACCCCACCCCATCCCCCACCCACCCAAGTAGGCTACACGGCAGACCAAAAACTCAACGTTTTGCAAAGAAATAACTTACTGGCTCGCTTAGGTATACCAGTAAGAGCGCTGGCCGCGCATCTGTACGCGACTCTGTGAAAGAGAGCGTGCGGAGTCTGCGGACCGCGGTTCGCTTCCCGAAGGTGGTTATTTCAGATATTCAAAAATCTCGGGCTAGCATGGTCCGTCCACGGGGGACGTAAATGGCGTGGCGACACTAATCATCTTCGATATGGCAGTGTCGTTGAACATGTAACAACAACAACTTAGTCTAATAACTCCGCCAGTACATGGGTTGCACTCTGCAGATAATTAATTTGACGCTATCTCATTAAACACCTTTCAAATGGTTCCGATCGATACTATGAGTTCCATAATTTCTATACTTCGTCTAACTCTAATACTTCCCGAAGGTGGCTATTTCAGAGATTCAAAAATCTCGGGTTAGCACGGTCCGTCCACGGGGAGCATATAGGCATTCCGTACCCGATTTCGTATCATTGTCAGTCTTAAGCGCCTTTTCATTGGCCGTTCCCATATTATGAATATTCATAACCAGTGACATCATTAAGCACGTTTTGTTTACAGACTGCGGCTTGCGTTGGCAATATCAATAATCTTAGGCTATTATGTTTAATAACTCGCAGCCTTTGCATCCATTAGGCCTAGTAGGCGATATGGCAGTTACCTGCTAAGATTTATAAAGTGCTTTAATAAATAGATAGCTACACTGAACAGTTTTGCATATAATGGGATAAAGCTGCGTTGCGTGACTTATTTTTGGGCGGATATGCTTTGTAATTAAGCTGCTATTAGCTCCATGTAGCCTATTGCAGGCTGTCTGTTCAGCTAGTATAGTTACGATTTATGTATTCTGTAATCTGAGTTCCTGCAAACTGGTTCAACTGCATAATTGTACACTGTAACCGATTTCGGTCTTTCAACAGGATTGTTGAATAGACGAAAATTATTATTATACTGAGTCACCCAAAAAGTTAAACACCCGATTTTAGTTTAATAATTGTATTTAAAATGTAAGCAATTGGCAGGTAGGTCAAGCTGTAAATGTTGAGACTTCGCTGTGTCTGAATCGTGACAAGTTGTCATTAGACTATGGGTTGCAGCCTGTCAACCGTATTGTTGAATAAAGATAAAAATATTTGTTGATAAGCAATGATAACAGAGTAACACTGATGTGTTTAGCAAATGCCTTTATATTATGTAAAGCTGCTTGCATTCATATTGATGCTTTTTTTGGTAGGCCTATACTTACGCTTATCATAATTCAGCAGTAACGTTCACTCTTACAGGGCTGTTTTAAGGAATTTTTAGAACTGCATAACGCCACAACCCCTTCTTTCCTTTCCCATCCTCCATGGTAAATTGCTCCAATCGGAAGACAGTGACCTTTTTGCTAGTTTTTAACTGTGCAGAAGTGTTTCTACAAATCTATTCCTGTCAGGAAATCAGAACGTACAAACAAACGTGGAATTAGAAGGTCTGTGAACGTGGATGCAAAAGGTTCTGAATCGTGATTCAAAATAATCACATTTGAATAATTTGAATGAAGATAACCGTCACACATCTTAATAAGAAGTATTTAGGCCTATATGCAATTGCGCATGGACTACACACAGGCCCGGATTTAGGGGTGGTCACAAGGTGCCAATGCACATGGGCCTCCACCACATAGGGGCCTCCACCACAAAAGCAAGAATTTTTTACAGACTTTTTAGTAATGTAGCCTAATGATGACAATTTCTATGGTGACATAACACAGCCATGCATCGACAAAGACAAGTATTGAAGTATTATAGGTCTAGGCCTACACATTAAGAGACAAGCGATCAATGGACTCTATAGCACTGTGCAGTGCACTGCCCACATATACAATTTCACACAAATGTTTTAAGGCAAGAAACAATTGAAAGAAACGTGAAAGCCTGAAAGGTCAGAAGTTAGTTTCTCTTGGTTATGAAGTCATGTCAAATTAGTGAAACTTTTCTCTTTTTTCTTTTTGGCAAATTCGCTCACCAGATAATCAAAGTTCACGGACTATATAGGCCAGGGGTGTGAAACCTTTTTTAGGGGCGGGCCACTGTGAACATCTTCTAACAAGTGGCGGGCCAATGTGACAATCTTCTAACAAGTGGCGGGCCCGGGTTTCAAAGCTCCTGTAGCAATGTGTCTTTTGTTTCTATCAATCAATTTATAAAACGGAGTCATAGTCTAACAAGACTCTATAGGTTTACATACAATAAACCATGAAGATTTGCAAGATATTTGGCGCTGGCTGTAAAATATACAAATAAAAAAATTTATCCCCTAATTTTGTAATCTTTAGGGAAGGCTCCGCGGGCCAGAAAAAATCGTCGGTGGGCCAGAAATGGCCCGCGGGCCAGTTCTTTGACACCCCTGATATAGGCCTATCCGTAGTGGGTCTACATTGTATGTGAGACCGAGGGCGAAGAATTGACAGCCTATTTGAAGTCTTCCGTTATCTACACATAGACCTAATATACACTGCAGATATAGGCCTAAACCTACTTAGGCTAACAGCTTCAAGCAACAGTTATTTATGCAACCAGTTTTATTGCATGGGCTACATGACTGTAGTACAGCCTAAACTTTATATTTTGTTAGGCCTATCCTGCTGTTAGTTGTAGTTGTAGCACCCTTGTAACGGCATTGCTGTGGTACGGCGCCATTAAAATTGCAATTTTTTAAATTATCTTATGTCCATTGGGCCTCCACCACTAGCGGTGCACATGGGCCTCCACCAAAGTAAATACGGCCCTGACTACACATAAGTTTAAAATTTAGGAAGATTTTCACTAGAACTGAGATTGACATGAACTACTGTAGGCCTACTTAAGCTCGAAATATTATTGGTTGTCGAACAGTAGGCATGGAAAATGAGACAGTTCACGAAAACTGAATAAACCTAGTGCTTTTAAAGTACCAATTGGGAATGTGTGGAACACTAATTTCAACTGGTGCGAATTTAGGCAACTGAGGTCTAGTAAAATCTAATGTAGGCCTAATGACTTCTGTAGCGCAGTTTTGATTTTTGGTATCGCAGTAGGTGGTTGATTCAACGAAGCAGTCGCCTGATGCATCACATAGTATGATAATAGCTGTTGACCACAGCGTATTATTGAAGCGATGAGTTGGTGAATGATATATTCGCTGGCACGCTCGTAGCAACGCGTAACCTTTGCATTTTATTTTTGCTCTGATTAGAAGTCTACCTTCACACTTTCGATTACTTCACTATCGTTATAACTTATAACTTTAAGCGCGCCGCAATCGGCCATTTCTCCCCGTATGCCAACAACAGCAGCAACAACAGCGCACGAGAAGGCACTAAACACTCATTGGTTATGAATATTCATAATCTGGAACCGGCCAATGAAAAAGCGTTATGGCTTGCAATGATACGAAATCGGGTACGGAATGCCTATATGCCCACGGGGACCTAAAACGGCGTGGCGACACTAATCATCTTCGATATGGCAGTGTCGTTATACATGTAACATTGTCAACTACTGTAACTACAACAAAGAAATAATGCAACATTCGACAAAAAAAATGACAGGAATGTCGTCAATTACACACAAGAGACACACGCACACACACACGCGCGCGCGCACACACACAGTTGCTGGCTCTCGGTGCAAAGCAGTTGACTGCAGGAAAGTGTTTTCTATTGAAGGAAAAGAAACTTTCTTGCCACCGCCAGAGGACGACAGAGGTCGATGACTGCAACCAGATCAATCCATCCATCAGAGTTGTGCATTGAAAGCAGATATAACGACGACAGCGGAAAACCAGGAACTCTATTAATGCGACCACATGTCCCGTCAAATGCGTTTAGCAAAGGAATGTATCTTTACTTCCTGTTTTGTTTGCCTGTTTTCCTCGTGATTAATTTCTTCTTACTTTCTTCACACTATGGGAATGCGGGTCTCACAATTATGTGGAACTTAGTCGATTAAAGAATCAGCAGGTTATCAAATGAAACACCGTGCGGAAACCTTATATAAGAAACTTTATTTTTCATGTTAAAAAATCCCAGGGTACAGCAGCAACAGCCCTGGAACGGTTCCTGGACAATTCGGAGCGGCCAATTCGGAGCGGACAATTAGGAGCTGACAATTTGGAGTTGACCGTTCGAACGAACATTAGGAACGGACAATTCAGAGTTTTGGACAACCCGGAGTCAATAATTCGGAGTCGGATAATTCGGAGTCGTGCAATTCGGAGTGAACAATTCGGAGCGGGCACTTCGGAGCCAGACAATTCGGAGCGGACAATTCGGAGTCGGACAATTATTCGGAGCGGACATTCGGAACGGCCAAGAATTATTCTCATCAATCAAACGTCTTTTGAAGCAAGAATTCTTTTCATAAATCCAAATTTTTATTTGAACAATTTCTTACATAATCCAGCTTTTATTAAACCAACTTCTATTAGATTTTATGCAGTAATATTTTCTTTAATCCAAGTTCTATGTTAGCAAGAATTACATAAAAATCCAACTTCTATTTGAGCAGCAATATGTTCATCAATCCAACTTCTATCTAAACAAAAATATTGTCGATTCGCTCTGAACTGTCCGCTCCGAATTGTCCCCTCTGAATTGTCCGGACATCGACCTACCACCAAAATATCAAACACGGTCAACAAATAGGACACCAGGTCTACTGAGTAGTCTGGAGTAAGCGTGCATAGGAATTCCAATGTTTCTGTCTGTCTGTGTTTCTGTGTATCTGTGTGTCTGTCTGCATGTATGTGTGTCTCCTTGTGTCTCGGAGACTCAGAGTGTGTGCAGACAAACCCGCCGCATGCAGACAGAACCACTTGAAAGGACACTGTTGCCGACGTTGCTTCGCCGACTGAGGCAAAGCAGTAATTCACTTGTCCTCTTCTTCTTCTTCTTCTGATGATGATGATGATGTTTGTTCATTAGACAAGTTTTATGATAATGTTATCATTTTAAAATGATGAACAACAAATCATTTATGTGCGCACGCACACACTTGACCCAATCGAATCTATCTACGTAGCCTATACATAATACATGCAATTTTTCGTTTGCATCCATCTGCGTTCATATATATCCACGTAGGCTATAATCTAATATATCTACAATTATACATGTATGTAATAACTATGTATCTATTCTATGCCACTGGTGCTTCACTCAGGGTGAGAATTGACTCAATTGAGAATTGCTGGTGGGGTTGTAGACGTTCAATCCTCCCAGTCTTTCGTAGAATTCCACAACAAAGTCCTCTTTGCACAACACAAGGCCACATAAAATTAGAAAGAGAGAGAGACAGACAGACAGACAAGACAGACAGAGACTGAGACAGACAGAGACAGATAGAGAGAGACAGACAGACTGATAGGGTGTCAATAGGCCTACTTAGAAAGATAGATATGTACCTAAAATTGAAAACATTCTCTCTACTATTACAGTCCTCTCCTCTGTCCTCTGATCACTCCAACGACTGCGTAAGTACACACGCCGTATTCTATAGCCAGTGAACTTATCACAACTGACTTGGATAATAGAGGGAATAGATATAAAACAAAAAAATAACAAATTTAATTTTTAATTTTGCACTATTATTCATAACCTTGTACCGCACGGCCTACCATGCTAACCACTATACTACAGCTCATCTGTTGAAGCCTATGACAATAGTATGACATAGTCAACCCCAACAAAGTCCTCATTGCACAACACAAGACCACATAAAATCAGAAAGAGACAGACAGAGAGACAGACAGAGACTGAGACAGACAAAGACAGAGAGAGACAGAGACAGAGACTGAGATAGAGACAGAGAGACAGATTGATAGGGTGTCAATAGGCCTACTTAGAAAGATAGATATGTACCTAAAATTGAAAACATTCTCTCTACTGACAGTCCTCTCCTCTGTCCTCTGATCACTCCAACGACTGCGTAAGTACACACATCATATAATTGCATAGCCAGTGAACTTATCACAACTGATTTGGTTATAAAGGAAAATAGATATAGAACAAAAATCAAAAATTCAATTTTTAATTTTGCACTATAATTCATAACCTTGTACCGCACGGCCTACCATGCTATCCACTATACTACAGCTCACCTTTTGAAGACTATGACAGAGTCAACCCCAACACCAAGAAAAATGCATAAAAAATCTAAAACTGCACTTTTGATGCATACCCTTAATTTAAAAACGCAACAATGGGACAGTAAAACAGCATGAATGCTTATTTGCTTTGTAGCCTCGAGGAGGAGGAGGATACACCTCCGGGGTGACCTCCCTCCCCTCCCCCGAACCCCTCTCCCACCTTCCATCGTCTGGATGATACATCCATCCATCGTGGGTCATGGTGGAGTGGAGTGCAAATGGTTCCAGGTGGAGAGGAGGGAACAAGTCGGCCAGACAGGAAGAGTCAAATGGATTAGCTTTCCCTGCACTATAAATAAGTCATTGATTATATATATATATATATGTATAATGTATATATATCTATTATTTATATATATATATTGTATGATATATATATATGATATATATGATATATATATAGAGAGAGAGAGTTGCCTCTGTGGAGTAGCACCTATTTTTAAGGCAATGTTTCAATCCAACAGATACAATGTATGTGTGACATTGTGTGTGTATATATATACATTGTATATAACTTTATATATTTATATATGCAACGCATACAAATGTACATACTATATAATATATATATACATATAGTTGAAACCTTTACTTAAAAATAGGGCATATATAATATATACAATTATATATATATATATAGCCTACTGTATATATCAGAATTCATAACTAATGTATACGACCATCCATGGAGTGGTCACAGGAATTAAACATAAGCGCCACATGCGTGTATACTGTATACACTATATATATACTATATACTATATATTATATATACATATACACACACATATAATATATATCTATAGACACTAGACAGCAATGTCTCACTGACTTGAATTGTTTTGTTACTGTAATCGTCAATTCTTGTATAAGAGAGGAGGAGGAGGAGGAAGAGGAGGAGCAGGAGTAGGAGCAGGAGAAGGAAGAGGAGGAGGAAGAGGAGGAGCAAGTGGAGGAGGAGGATGAACAGGTGGAGGAGGAGCAGGTGGAGGAGGAGGATGAGCAGGTGGAGGAGGAGCAGGATGAGGACGAGGAGGAGGACGAGGAGGAGGACGGAAGCGTGTCTTTGATGCGACCTTGACCGCTGTCTGCTAATGGACATCCAATGCACCTATACCAGCAGATGATAAATGCATGCTCTCTGTGCACCAGACACCTCGAAAAATGTATGTATGTATGTATGTATGTGTGTATGTATGTATGTATGTATAGTGTTGTGAGGCGGAAATATTTCCCGGAAAGTTTCATATCTTTCCGGAAACTTTCGGAAACTTTCCAACGTATCTTTCCGGAAACTTTCCAAAAAATTTCCGATATTTTTTCATCAATACAATATTAGGCCTACTAAAAAAACAATTTAAATCCATAAATATGCTTAAACATCAATCACTGTAAGCTATATTATATAGTCATTGCTGATTTTTTCATTCAATAAATAACAATTATTGCTTACTGTTTAGTGTACACACCGACAATACATTTAAGAATTAATTGCAATCAGACTTCACTGTTGTTATGGAGAAATTTGTTTATGATTTGGTCACCTAGCTCTTCTTATTTTTTCCTTCTAAAAATATAAAACAAAAACAGCAATTGATTCAGTGCACTATATACACCAAATGTTTTAATAAGTACTGCAATAGATTAATTCCTACATACAAAATTTATTATTTTATGCTTGAAATGTGATGTCATTGGCAATGCCATTGCAGTGTGAGACTAATCTATTTTCAAATCTTCTTTTCTTGGTAAGCAGCAAAGAATATGTTTTGGTTTAAATTTTCTATCTATGAGTTGTTGCCTTGAGTAAGCGGTGTATGGACAAGGAAAAGCCTTTTTTATTATCTTATGTAACCTTATTTATTTATTTTAATACTGTCCTTAATTATTTTCTTTAATTTATTACTTCTGAAATCCCTTACATTTTTCCTTACTTTCAAGGATTCAGCTAATTTACATCAGCATTTAACTGTTGCAGCATATTAGTAAATAGCACAGTGAAAGAAATAGTTGAGCAGGCTCAAAGCAGCTGCCAAAATGTCAAATTGTCAGATATTCTGCTAATGAAAGCATTTAATGGTCATTTTAATTCTTTAAGGTGAACTTTTCCCACATTCCCAATAAAAGGAACTTTAAAAACTCAAAATTTCCTATGTTCTCTGATAGGGAAAATGTGACATTATGTGCTAGATGTATTTTTCGGTCTACGAAAACTTTCTGGAAAGTTTCCGGAAAGTTTCCGGAAACTTTCCGGAAAGTTTCCGGAAAAATATCTTTCCGGAAAAGCTACATCACTATGTGTGTATGTATGTATGTATATGTGTATGTATGCGTGTGTGTCTGTGTGTACGTGTGTGTATGTATCCTTATGTATGTATGTATGTATGTATGTATGATTGTATGTACGTAGGTAGGTACGTACGTATGTATGCATGCATGCAACACATAATCCAGGCATACATACTACATAGGTACTAGGTATACATGCGTATAAATCTAAAATATATATGTGCAGAATATATATTACCGGTATATGCGATATGTATATATATAATTATATTTATATATATATATATATATATATATATATATATATATACATGCCAGATGCACTGAATATTGTAAGGGTGTCTTCTTCTTTCTCTTAATGGTCACTTGGCATGACAATCGTCTATCGTCTTCTCTCGTTTGTAGTCTTACATGTCCGAATGATGATGTGCAGAACAATAGAACATGATGACACATTGATGGTTGGAGAGAGATGGGGAGGGAACGAAGAGTGGCAGAAGACCCCAGGCTCCCCCTTTAGAGGTCTCGTTTGGCTGTGTAGAGTAGACCACATCTGCATCTTCCATTATGCATAGATTATACTAAGAGAAAAAGAAGAGAGCTGTTGCTGCCTTCTCATCTTTGTATCATTGTATGTATGTGGGCTTTTATGTCTCTCTGTCTGTCTGTTTGCATGTGTGTGTGTGTTTGTGTGGTTATGCGTGTATGTATGTACAAATGGTATGTATACGTAGCTTTGTGTATGCATGAAAGTAGATATGTACATAAATATGTGTACACGTGAATATGGATGTATGCATGAATACATGCTCCTGGTATACATGTGTACACGTATGTGTGTTTGGATGCATGCATGTATGCAGGGGTTATTTTAACGTGCAGCTGGACACAAAGTGTGTAGTTGGAAAACGAATTTGTGCAGTTGAAAATCAGGTTTTGTGCAGTTACTTTTTTACACACAATCACATAAACAATGTAAGTAGCTAATTAATATATTTTAATTAAACTAATTGTAACAAAATGTGTAAAAATTTGTGAAGACACCTTTTTAGTTTTCAAAATTTGTGAAGACATCTTTTTTAGTTGTCAAATTTCTGAAGACACCTTGTGTAAAAATTTCTGAACGCATCTTTTTTAGATTTCAAAATTTCTGAAGACACCTATTTTAGTCGTCAAAATTTCTGAAGACACCTTTTTGGGGTCACAATTTCTGAAGAAATCTTTTTCATCTTTTTTTAGTTTTCAAATTTGCTGAAGACATCTCTTTTAGTTTTCAAAATTTGTTAAGACACCTTTTTTAGTTGTCAAAATTTGTGAATACACCTTTTTTAGGTGTAAAAATTTCTGAAGAATCCTTTTTTAGTTTTCAAAATTTCTGAAGACATTTTTTTTAGTTGTCAAAATTTTTGAAGACACCTTGTTTTAGTCGTCACAATTTCTGAAGACATATTTTATTAGGTGTCAAAATTTCTGAAGACACCTTTTTGGTGTCAAAATTTCTGAAGACATCTTTTTTAGTTGTCAAAATTTCTGAAGACACCTTGTGTCAAAATTTCTGAACGCATTTTTTTTAGATGTCAAAATTTCTGAAGACACCTATTTTAGTCGTCAAAATTTCTGAAGACACCTTTTTGGGGGTCACAATTTCTGAAGAAATCTTTTTCATCTTTTTTTAGTTTTCAAATTTGCTGAAGACATCTCTTTTAGTTTTCAAAATTTGTTAAGACACCTTTTTTAGTTGTCAAAATTTGTGAATACACCTTTTTTAGGTGTAAAAATTTCTGAAGAATCCTTTTTTAGTTTTCAAAATTTCTGAAGACATTTTTTTTAGTTGTCAAAATTTTTGAAGACACCTTGTTTTAGTCGTCACAATTTCTGAAGACATATTTTATTAGGTGTCAAAATTTCTGAAGACACCTTTTTGGTGTCAAAATTTCTGAAGACATCTTTTTAGTTGTCAAAATTTCTGAAGACACCTTGTGTCAAAATTTCTGAAGACATCTTTTTTAGTTGTTTAGAATTTCTGAAGACACCTTTTCAGGGGCGGATCCAGGATTTCTGGTTGGGGGGGCGTAAATCCTACATACATACATGCATACATACATGCATACATACATACATACATACATACATACATACATACATACATACATACATACATACATACATACATACATACATACATACATAGGCCTACATACATACAAGCAAACATAAGTACATACATACATAGGCATATAAGCCCACACACATGCATTTGATCGGCGCAGTGGTGAAGGGTATAGGCCTAATTATTATAGTATGCATGTATGTATATATGTATGTATGTATATATGTATGTATGTATGATTGTATGTATGTATGTATGTATGTATGTATGTATGTATGTATGTAAAAATAATATAGTCGATGCCAATTTATCATACGATAATTAACATAGTAATGATAGAAATTGAATACACTAGCATTTGTGTAAAAATAGATTCAACAAGCAAGGGATGCGCCTCATCCATGGACCGCACGTCACTGAGCGTTAAGAGAATGATTATAATATTATGAGTAATCTTTGATACATTTAATTTCTGCAGAAGAGCTCCCGTGACTCGACCTGCTGAAATTGCAGTTCTATATCCTTGATTTGCTTTTGTCCATAATATCGGCAGGCTGCTGAACGCTTTCGGCAGCAATAATATCAGCACGACGAATTTCAAAATGATAATGATAATCATATGCCATCTTTTGAGATTTAGGCCTAAGATAGGCAGCGCTTATGTCTTACCAACGGCAGCCGGCTTATTCGCGAATGATAAAACTGCTTGCTTTGACGGCGGACCACTCGACATATTTTTTAATTGACCAATTTCTTTTTACGTAAATTTTGTCTGTACATGAACTTTGTGAATGACGTAACGGCAAAAGTCATTGGTCACGTGGGAAACGTCTGCTAGCAACTCAGGTAAGTATAGGTAGGCCTACATGTAAGAGACCTCCGGTAAGAGCTAGCGCTCCATTCTGCCGGTCTAGCTACTTCAAAGATCCTATTCCCAAATTGCAATTATATTAGTTTTAGGTCAGTTTAGCTTGAGAACATTTGCTGAGGTTTAGGGGGGGCATACGCCGGCTCCGCCCCCTCTAAATCCGCACCTGTTTTTTAGTAGTCAAATTTTCAGAAGACCATCGAAACGGTTTGCCTAATTTCATGTTTTTTCACTGTGTGCTAGTGTATAATATTCTATTATGTTTTGTTACATTTTCCATTTCGGATGGTGTAGGATGCTATTCTGATAAGGCCTAAAAAAAATTTTGTGTTTCCGGTAACATAGCTAAAAAAATTGGGTAGGTAGGTCGGAAAATATTTTTATTTTGGAAAATATTTTTATGCAGTGACTATCCAAAAAAGTATACCCCACTAGTCTTTTTTGCACGCTGAAACAAAGTACGTGTTCTAAGCAAGTATAAACTGCCTATTTCCCGACTGTCTGCACCTAAAACTGCTCTAGAAACAGTCCTATTAATTTCATTTTGTTGACGTCTCTTATGTTATGTCAATATAAATAATAAAAAAATATTTTTTGAAAAAAAATTTAAATTTTTTTTGGAATAAAATTTGTTTACAAAAATATTTGGGTCGCGGCCGTAAAAATGGGTCGGTCGGGTTACCGGAAACACAACAATTTTTTTGTTACGCCTAATTATGTGCAGTTGAGAAATTTCCTTAAAATAACCCCTGCATGTATGTGTTTGTGTATGGATGTATGGATACATGCACTAATGCAAGAATGTATTTTGATTGGAAATATTTCTCAGCCGCCTTGATTTTATGCTTTGAAAAGGGCTAGCCTAGGAAAGGTGGAGAAAGCGGAAACCAGTGACAGCTTTCAAGGGAAAATAGTTTAGTGGCAGAGACAGAAGTCACTAATCACGTGGCATGGCAGTCTGCCCACTTGAAATTATGGACATGTACCAAGATTCATTAAATAATGAGTCCTTACCTCTAATTGAGAATTGGGTAACCTACTTTGTACATGTATATGGCTCACTCATTAACGGGGTCTTTGAAGTAATCAGGCTAAACCGTCTTACCGCAGATGACACGATCTGTCATTTATGCAATTCGAGATCTGTTTATTGCATTCGCACTTTCTTGCCTCCTCCACTATTAGTATCTATATCATCCACCGTCACCTTACTAAAGGGTCCTCTTTCCATCACCATAGAATCTTAAACGACAAAATCGAATAAAAATGGAATAAAAGTCTTTTTAAAATAAAGAAACCGGAATAAAACGAGAAAAAACGAAAAATGAAACAAAATAATTGTACCTTGATACCATCTTGTTCTACATGTCAGTTTAAAATTAAATACTTTGTTTATGCAATTTAAATTTAATCAGCAAACAAATAACACAAATTTAATAGTTAACATTAAGTAAAACGGTCAATATAGAGACCTGAATTAGCCTAGCAGAATCCTTGAAGGTATGAAGACAGCTAAAAAGGATATCAGAAGAAAATAAAAATTAAGGAAAACAATTAGAGACACTGAGATAGTAAATCTTAAAATAATCACATACAAAAAACGAGACGAAATGTAGAAACAAAACGAAAAGCCGGTATTGACAAGCATACATGTAAGTCACAAACATATGCACACAAACATAAACAACACAAACATTAAAAATACATGTGCATACATGTACACACACACCTACTTGCACACGAACACACACGCACATATGCTAAATACACATAAATCAAGAAGACGTTTCAGCTCACTGCTGATGACCTTTGACCAGGCTTTTCCTCCCAGGCCCCCTCACCTCTCCCTGGTTTTCCTCTTCCTTCTATGGATCCAATTCATCACTTGGTCGTTTCCTCCTTTCCCTCTCCCCACCCCCTCCCCCCCACTTCCATCCACAACAACCTGTCTTCCTCTTTGCCATTCTACCTTCCACAGCAACTGACTCCACTGGGTTTCTGAAGGCACTAACACCCCACCCCAAACCCATCCGTCAATCCATGCATCACCAAACGATCCATGTCAAACGCCAGTCCAACCAGATTAGTAGTGTATATACATACTGCTACTACTACTGCTACTGCTACTACTACTACTACTATACTACTATTCCCACTACTACTACCACCACTACTACTGCATGCTAATACCACTGCTACTACCAATACTACAACTATTATCAATAATTATTATTATCAATACAGACAACCTAACTAGGAAATCATTTTTGATGAGAATGCTTGATCATAAATTATTTGAATGTCATGTCATGTCATGTCATGTCGCCATCGTCGCATCGCGACAGTTGGCTACATGAATGGACCTTTAATGCCCAGAGTCTTCTGTTCCTTGTCGCGCTCATTAAGTCAGAGCCTACAAGTCCTGTCCAGTTCAGGACGTTGTCGATCCAAGATATCCTCGGCCTTCCTCGTCCTCGGTTCCCCTCCACAAAACCCGTCATGATGCTGCTTTCGATGCTACCGTTTTGTTGTCTCATGATATGACCAAAATATCGAAGTTTCCGAATTTTGGTGTGGGCCAATAGTTCTCTTGTGGCTCCCGCTGACACATACACCTGTTCATTGGTCATCATTTTAGTCCATGGAATTCTCAGCAGCTTTCTGATACACTTGTTTTCAAATGCTTGAATTCGCTTTTCTTCATCCTTTTTCAGAGTCCATGCTTCACATCCATACGTCGCTACTGGCCACACCAAAGCCTTCATCAACCGCAATTTGGTGACGATGCTGATTGATTTATTCTTCCAAATTTTCGTCAATTTGGTCATGACGATCATTCCCATGGCTAGTCTTGATTTAACTTCATTCACACAATTCCCTTCTTTTGATATCCTACTCCCTAAATATACAAAGGAATCCACTTGTTCTAGTCTTCCCGTACCCACCACCGTTTTGAGCACCTCCTCAGTAGTCGTCATAACTTTCGTCTTAGTTACGTTGATTGACATTCCATATTCTTCTGCAGCACTTGCGACTTGTTTCACGAGTTCTTGTAGTTCTTCTGGTGTTGTGGCCAGTAGGACAATATCGTCAGCATATCTCAGGTTATTGATGGTTCTTCCGCCAATCCTGAATCCACCGGCGAAACCTGTTAGTGCCTTTCGCATAATTTGCTCTGCTAAAATGTTAAACAGACATGGGGAGAGGTTGCAGCCCTGTCGAACACCTTTTCTAACCTTGAACCATGCTGAAGTGTGGTCGTTTGTTCTTACATTTGCCTGTTGTTGTCTGTACAAATTTCTTAGCAGCTGGACTAGATGAGGTGGAAAGCCCATTTCAAGCATGGTTAGCCATAGCTGATCGTGTCGGACCCTATCAAAGGCCTTAGTAAAGTCAATGAAACAAAGGTAGAGTGGTTGATTTCTTTCTCTTGCTTTCTCTATTATAATCCTGAGGTTCACAATCTGGTCTCTTGTACCTCTTTTAGGTCTGAAGCCCGCTTGTTCCTGTGCAATCTCCATTTCGAGCTTGTTTTGCATGCGGTCTAGCATAACGCGCAGCAAAATTTTGCTTGCGTGCGAGACCAGTGCAATGGTTCTGTAATTGTCACACTGGAGCGGGTCACCCTTCTTGGGAAGTGGGATGAATGTTGATTGAGTCCATTCTTCCGGCCATACTCCGGTCTTCCACACTTCCGTACATATCTCATGCAGTTTGGTCACTGTCATTTCTCCTCCAAACCTCAGTAATTCAGCTGCCACGTCATCGGGACCTGGTGCCTTTCGTGACGCCGATTTCATTACTGCGCGCCTGATCTCTTCCTTCAGCGGTGGCGGTTCCCTTTCCTGGATGTCAATCTCTACGTGCTCATCTACTTCGATGTATAGTTCCTCGCAGTATTCTTTCCATCTCTGATTCACTCTCTCTGGTTCGACAATTTTCTTGCCGAAGGCATCTCTGATGGCCGTGGTACGAGGGACGAACGATCCCGTAAGCTGCTTCACTGTTTGAAAGACTGGTCTGCTTTATTTGAATGTAACACCATATAAACCGAAGTGCAGCATAAATTGTTGGTCATTAAAAGAACACAATTTTTTTATTTTAAAGAAAAATTTATATTGGATTTTGGACCTAGGATTTTGTGCTATTTGAAAACATTTTGACATTGATTGGATATAGAAATTGTGTACGTTTGTTTACTATACCATGTCTGTACCCCAAAATGCGGATAGCAATTGGTATATTAAAGAATATTCTTATTATTATTATTATTAAGAATAATTACAACAATAGGCAGCAGCAGCTTATTCTTATTACTATTCTCATTCATTAATTTTAAGTTCTCATACAGGAGCGATCTACGTTCTCTTTATTATGTCAGTACAATCTCAGAACTGTACAGCAATATTTGCATTAATTGGTATTATAGGTCAAAGACTTCGAAGTTCACGAAAAGCAAACAACAAACTGTAGGATTTGTTTGTCCTCTGTGACAAAAGAAGGTAAAAGCTGAGAAAGAGGATTTGTTGACATTCAAATGTCACACCCCCACTTCCACAATCATGCACAGCTGATTGTCAGATACCGGTATATCACATACTATATCATACTTTTATAGATGAATATATAATTATATATCATAGTTTTATATATGTATATATATATACAGTCAAACACATACTGCATAAAGTAAATATAGATTCAAGCATACATTTATACATAGACAGACGTACATACACACACAAAATTGCACACACATAGACCTACATGCGTATATACATACATACATGTATGCATGCATCATGCATACATACATACATACATACATACATACATACATACATACATACATACATACATACATACATACATACATACATACATACATACATAAATGCATACATACATAGTTACATACATACTTACATACATACATACATACATACATACATACATACATACATACATACATACATACATACATACATACATACATACAATGTCATACATACATACATACATACATACATACATACATACATACACACTTACATACATATGATATCTACAGAGTTGAGAAAAATAAACAGCAAAACATTGAGCATTAAGTAAGTAGATACATAAATACATACATACATACATACATACATACATACATGCCACGCCATACACACACATACATACATATGATATCGACAGAATTGAGAAAAATAAACAGCAAAAATATTGAGCATTAAGTAAGTAAAGCATTTACATCCCATTCAATCTTTGGATGCAACACAGAAGGCAATTGGCAATTGGACCTTCTAAAGTCCACAAAAACATCCACAAACAAAAACAAAAACATTCAGCCATAACACCCACCAAAATGCAAACCCATCTAAACGCCCACCTCTTTAATCTAGACACTCACCACTAACATTGACAGTTTATCCATCCACAGCATTATTAGTGCATGCACACAAAATCTCGATCTAGAGCTCCACAAAGAAATTGCATGTGGACTTATTTATTACGGATTCCTGTACTCATCTGTTTGTAAACAAACTTATATCATCATAGCATTAACACACACACATAATATTATACAATGTTATACATATAAATTATATTATGTTATATATTACTATTATATATAATTATATATATATACACATAATATAACGCATATTGCATATAGGTATCAGGGTGGTGAGGCCTGCTATCTCTGTGATCAGGCCAAGGGACATAAAAACATTACGAGGGTGTTGCAGGATATTCTATACCCCTAAAGCTATCCTCCGGGGGAGCGGGTTAAGCTGAAATAATACTGGAGATAGAGTATCGAGAGGTATAAACCATTTTATCCCCCTCAAAATTTAAAGTTACTGTAATTTTTTCAAGTGTTCTAAGCAATGTTCAGAGCAAGTCAACTCGATATCAATTGGTGTTCATAAGTGTTCTAAATATTCTAAGTGTGCTAAAACCAAAGCATGCACACAAAGTAAGCTAGTAGAAATAAACACAACTGTTACTGTTAGTGTCAATGTTCAAAACAAAACAAAACAAAGCGTTAATTTGGAAAAATAAACACACTCAAACTGGGCTTTATCTGAACTTCTCTTAATCTGGGGATCGGATTATTAGGGGGATTCTCTATTTTGTGACACCCAGTCAGAGAGAGAGAGAGAAAGAGAGAGAGACAGAGACAGACAGACAGACAGACAGACAGACAGACAGACAGACAGAGAAAGAGACAGAGAGACAGAGAGACAGAGAGACAGACAGACAGACAGACAGAGAGACTGTGGCAGAGGTCAGGGTGCAGATCAGAGGGTGAAAGCGTTCTGATTAGTCACAAAACATTGCAGAGTATCAGATCATAGCCAAGCCTATCTGGAACGAGGAGACCTATGGTATTAATAGCTAAATCTAGTATTTACATCACTCTGTATCTGTTAAGAATCGAAGATACGGAGGAGGGGTACACGATGAACAACCGTTCAAACCACACCGGATGCAGTCACAGACCGACAAAGGGAACAATACACCAAGCAGCAAAACAGACACTACCGGTAGCAGGACTCTGGCAGATAATATTGCATCGTCGTTCACAGGTTCCTACAAGTAGCCATAGATGCAATATATGAAAACACTCAAAGGTGCAGCTGCAATCATATTGCATCGCAATTGCGAGTGAAGGACTTGCTTAAGGTCCCTACGTAGTAACGCAGGACTCGTCTCGGACGAGAATCGAACCCGTACTCTCCATGTTACAGGCCAACCATTCAAACAAATCGGCCACTGTGCCGTCAAATACATAAATTAGTATCTGTTACAGTACGTGTACAGTGAATTGTACATCGCAGTTCAAACGTATGTTATTTTATGTCAAATGGGCATACATACATTCATGAATGCATACATGTACATGCATACATACACCAACGCACACACACACTCACACACACACACACACACAGTATATAACTAAAGAAGACCAGCTCAAACCCTGGTTTAGTTGTTTAGGCCATCAAGCATCATTTGACTATGGACGATTGTTGGCAAGTGGCCTGACAAGCAGAACGGAGTCTGAAGCATCTTGTCTGGCAAGACCAAATCCCATGGGAGATTCGAAGAAAGCAGAACTGTCCGCTCTACTTAAGTCCGTCTTTCTGTCTCGATCAATATTTCAGTTGCAAGGTCTTAGGTCTGTTTTTGTTGCTGAAGTCTAAGCTGTTTTAAATGTTTTATACGTGCATTTTTTTGTAGGTGACCCAAGTATGTGCGAGTTCTGCTCTTTTACTTTTTAGATCCACCTTTTCATATATCCATGGCTGGCAGATAATGACAGTATACAGGATTTTCAGTAAATAGAGTCAATTAATAGACCAGCGGTCAAAAAAGGTTGGGAACCACTGCAATAGACCAATGAGTGAATGAATGAATGAATGAATTAATTAATGAACAAATGCACAAAAGTCACAAACACCTACATGCACACATACATTCATATGCACAATCATACGAATATATACATGTATGCAAATATATGTATTTCTTATATTTATATGCAATGCATACACATATAGGCCTATAGGTCTACATGCATACATACAAACTACATGGAGATACACATACCCCAACATGCACACATCAACATTTATATATATATATATGTATATATACATCAGCAAATGTTTATTCACACACCGACACACATATAAACATTAAAACATACATAAATAAATGCACACATACACATCAACAACGCAAACATACTGAACGGAAAGCAGAGTGAGGTTGAGATGGGAAATCGCAGAAAAACTGTCGTTAATCTTATAATTTATATCAGAGAAAGGAAATAAGTCTTATTTAAGGATTTGATGATATGTTTATCTTCATAATAAATTATCTTCTTACAACCAACAGAGAGCAGAGAGAGAGAGATTGCAGCTGACTCTCTCCGTTCCCACGAAACATCAAACGACCAATGGACCGACCAAAAGACCGAAAGACCGAATGAACGACCAAAGTACCGAACGACCAGTGTTTAATCTAGTCCCCACCCGCTGGGGGGGGAATTCAGGTTTCTGGGGGGGGAGACAATCGAGCGTCCGAAGGACGCTCGTGAGGCGCGTAGCGCCGAGACCAGCAGGGGGAGGGGTATGGGGACGGGGATGTGCCCCTCCCCATCAGAAACTTTTTGAAATTCCACATTGCAATGGTAGCATTTTAAGGTACCATCTTAGCAAAATACCTGTACTTTTTCAGAGCCCCATCAGAAACTTTTTGAATTTCCACATTGCAATGGCAGCATTTTAAGGTGTCATCTTAACAAAATACCTGTACTTTTTCAGAGCCCCATCAGAAACTTTTTGAATGTCCACATTGCAATGGTAGCATTTTAAGGTACCATCTTAACAAAATACCTGTACTTTTTCAGAGCCCCATCAGAAACTTTTTGAATTTCCACATTGCAATGGCAGCATTTTAAGGTGTCATCTTAACAAACTGCCTGTACACTTTTCAGTGCTTATAAGAGTGGACTTCAATAAATATAAGCAACACTTAACAATTTTTTTTGGGGGGGGTGTGTGTGGGGGGTTACTTCCACTTCCACACTGTAATGGTAGGCCTCCTCTTTTAAGGTGCTATTTTAGCAAAATAACTCCATTAGACTATTCAGTACTGATAAAAAGTGTTTTAGGATCTAATATAATATATGATTATAATTACAACAAAAAATATCTTTATGTATCGAGTTCAGCAGCTCAGTTTTCCTGTTGCTTAGTTATTCTAATGAATAAATGCAGACATGAATATAATAGTAGCCTATATAAGCTGATTTTTCAGCACTATATCAGTTTAACCCTGTTTCCCAAGATGGTCCTGAATTGCTGACCAGGACATACTTTCTGAAATCATATTTAATGGTACACAAACCAACCAAGAACTAATAAACTACCGGTGCCAAATTCAAGAAACCATGTGTAGTAATGATGTTGTTTTTAGGTTTTACTATATATGTGTTCAAATAATAGGACCAAACATTTTGAAATTTCAGGCCTACAGTTTAAAATTTGAAGGATACCACTTTTGAGAAGCCATTCAGTTGTACAAAAGTAGTATTTGTACAAATATTAGCAGTAAGTTATTCTTATTTTAGCAGGATTGTGTCATATATTATAATAGTAAATAATAACATTATAACCATTGACCCTATAATAATAAATAATATTACAGTATATTATAACAATTCACGTAATACGATGATGTAAACAGCAACTAAAACTATAAGCATTTTGTCAAATTTTCTGGTGGGGACGTCATATCTGTTTTTAGTTGTGCAAAAATAGTGTTTATACAAATATATGCAGTAAGTTATACTAATTGCAACATGATAGTATCATTTATATAATAATAGTAAATAATAAATAATAATCATATAATAGTAAATAACATCACGGTATATTATAACACTTCATATAAAACAACGATGAAAATAGTAACTAAAAACCAATATCATTTTGTCAAATTTTTCTGGGGGGGGAAATGTCAATCCTGGGGGGGGAACTTTCCCCCCCCCAGAGACGTCTAGATTAAACACTGCCGAACGACCGAATCACCGACCGACTAACGGACCGGTCGTTCATTCAGTCGTTCGGTCCATTGAAGACCAATGGACCGAGTGAATGGCCGAACGACTAACGGACCGAACGACCAATGGACTGAACGACCGAATGAATAACCAACCGAATCACCGACGGATAAACCGGTCAACGAACCCGATGATCGACCCAGCCAGAAACCGAACGACCGAACGACCAACGGACCGAAAGATCGAACGACCGAATCACCGAATGACTAACGGACGTTCGGTCCGTTAGTCCACCAACGGACCGGATGCTCGAACTACCCACGGACCGAACGACCAATGGACCAATGACCAATGACCAGTCGACTGTCTCTTCAATGCCCCATCATAAGGTCAGGTCAGATCCTATATAAGCGAAATCTACACTGTGTCCGCGATAAAGTGATACCCAAAATAAAGTGTCATAACTCGGTCAAAACTTGTAGGATTTGTCTGAAATTTTACACACAACAACGGTGGCCATATATACACCAGATCCTAAAGCCGATTTGAAATATTCGTGAGTTTGCCAAATTTATGAGCGTTTGAGATAGAGCACCGGCAAATGCAACTTTCCAACATGCAAACGTTAAAGTAGAACCCTAAACTTTGTGAAATATCTTGGTTAATTGCAGTATTATAAAAAAATGGTTTTCAGCGCAGAGGACATTTTTTACAACCAGCTAGGCTACTGTTACGTAAAAAAGGTCTCGCAGTGTGTCTGTTTCCGCAAATGTCGCTTATAAACAACATCCTATGTATCCACTGCGCTAACCAGAAAAATTACGTACATGTAATGCTATGCGTTTTACTGTTCGGTAACTTGGTTTCTGAACCACCCAATTTCAAAAGAGTATATCTTCGTAACCGTTCAATCAAATGTAATAAAATTTGCAGGGTATGGATGGAACAGACTGAAGATCATGTGCTCCAAATTTGGTACCTATAGTACTGCAATCAACCAAGATATTTCACAAAGTTTAGGGTTCTACTTTAACGTTCGCATGTTGGGAAGTTGCATTTTTTGGTGCTCTATCTCAAACGCTCAAAAATTTGGCAAACTCACGAATATTTCAAATCGGCTTTAGGATCTCGTGTATATATGGCCACCGTTGTTGCGTGTAAAATTTCAGACAAATCCTACAAGTTTTGACCGAGTTATGACACTTTATTTTGGGTATCACTTTATCGCGGACACAGTGTATTTCCGGTTCCGTTCTGACTTTCTATGACGTCTTTCGCCCACCTCACTGGTCTCAGTTCATCCGCTTTAATCCATCTCATCCATGTGATCCGCTTCATCCATCTCATCCATGTGATCCGTGTCATCCGTTTCATCATCAGGGTCTCTTCTTTTATACAACACGGCTCACTGCATTTCCAATTCCCCACTTGACGGAAATATGTCTGCATCCATAATGTGTATGCCAATTTGATCAAGCGACATAACCCATAAAAAAACATATTCACACAGCGAAACATAGCATATGATTTTGCACCCTTACATAGCATGAACAGAACAGCATAACATTATATAGACGATATAAATGTTTTGGTTACATTGTAATACAAATAATAATAATAATACTCTTACCACGTAGTTTAGTTTCAAACTGACACAACGCAGTATGATTTTACAATTCATAGCATGAACGGATGATCACAAGTTATTACAAGTTATTACAAGTTATCACATGTTATCACAAGTTTTTACAAGTTATTACAAGTTATTACAAGTTATTACAAGTTATTACAAGTTATTACAAGTTATTACAAGTTATTACAAGTTATTACAAGTTATAACATGAGTCGAATTTAACCTACGTCGGTAGCCATGCAAGGCGTCCAAATTGTCCAACGCCATCTGCTGAATGGAAGGTTGAGTGGACATTTGAGAGGGTAGCAGGAAGCATCTGTGCCAACTTCATGCCATAGTGTTTACCATTACTATAAGCCCCTACCCCCGAAATGGTTTTACAAATTTTGATAACATAATATAATCTTTCAAAATAAATCAGTGTTGATGTGAGAATTCAATGAGACGCCAGCCCATTCTTATCACTTGTCAACTAAAAGGATTTAGTTGAGCAAACACAAAAATCCGTCAACATCTGTCTGTGAACACATATCGTATACCAAGAAAACCACTTAGGATTCCTTGCGAGCACACAACACAAGTCTTTTTGTAACGAAATTAAGAATGCTTATCAATCAGGAAATATATTTATGAGGTCAACTAAAAGTAATTAGCTTAGAAACATAAAAATCTGTCGAATTCTGTCTGTCGATACATACCGAGAAAACCACTTAAGACGAAGTTAAGAATGCTTATCAATCAGGAAACGATATTATATGAGGTCAACTCTCTATTGAATTACCATGTCCGTCAATGCACGATGGTAAGCAGTAAGCTCTTCCACTTAGTACTTGTCGCATGTAAGAGGCTTAAATCCATTGCAAGAAACGATTGATATGCAAGGCATGCACAGCTAAGGACATGAATGACTGCTCTAATGCATAGCTAATCTTAGTTGCCTTCATTCCTCGGCTGCACTTGGAATGCTCTTCTTTATTGCTTACTAATTCACTACAGGTCACTGAATGTTATGTAGCGTTAAGCCATCACATTGCATCACACTGCATTTCTTTACATAGCATTATATAATTATCACAGTGCATGGCATCCGTATTACTGTATAATTTGTATATGATGCTTCTCACCTTAAGAACAAACTGCTTTGTGACACTCAACGTGTAAATACCGCACAACAAAACAGAAAACTAGCTCACTGCATGCAATAATATATAAAGAAAACCATTTGCCTACAAGAAGTCTACAAAGTCTAGCCTTCAATGCAACAGTGCAAAACTAAGCAACATTCTGCATGACATAACAAGTTCTTGAATGTACATTTTTTTCTCAAAGGAATCAGCATAAATGACATGGATGGTCGCACATAATATAATGACAGAATGCATGATTGAATGCACTAATGAATGAATAAATAAACGAAAGAATGAAGGTAAAACTAATGGACAACCGTGTTTGCTCTGATTGCTAAGCGTCACAATTTTCAGCCAGCACACCATGTAGTAAATTGTAATTTTTGTTTATTCCAGTGGCCTTGGATGAATAGGACAGATTTTAAACTCATGAGCCAGCATACTAGAATTTGATGTGACTGCACTCTTGCTTGTGGAATCAAGGATGAATGAATAGGTCACCTAACCTATAATTATTATTGAACTAACACACATTCCCCCAACAACATGTTTTTTTATAGTGAAAACATTTCCAAATTTCAACCAGTGTTTAGGTAAGTAAATCTGAAACTAAAATACCAATCAAATTGCGAGTGAAGGACTTGCTCAAATTCTCATCTTTTGACGTGTTGAGGTACCTTTCAGAAGGCACACAAGGTAGGCCTAGGCCTACTATACAGCAAAACCTGGTGCACACAAACACCTGCATTGTGACCTGCAGTCTCCCTAAATGCAGCGAACAATATTGTCTGTCTAAGTTACGACTGTGTCGGCTTAATAAACTTCTAGTAAAATAAACTGATTTGTTGATTGATTGGTTGATTGATTGACCGATTGATTGATTGATTGATTGATTGAATATGTCACAATTCAAAATGAATAAGATACATTGTACCTCTATCATTGATCACACGTAGATACGAAAGGCTTCTGCAGTTGAAAGGTCACTGAAGCTCAGCGTGACACCAAAGAAAAACCAAAATGAATTCCCGCATTGATATGAATATGAATATCGCTCCAAGTCCACCGTTATCCTACGGACCTGCGCGTAGGTCTTCGCCTACTACTGCAGTGTTGCACAAGTATAGGCCTATGAATTAAGAAATCCACGCATTTTAACAGACTCTACAAGCAGCCAAGTTCGCCGCTCGGATACTTTCACATGCCACTGAACACTAATTGAGCTTTTTTCCTTTCACAAACACCCGGCGTTTCGCAGTTAGGTTAAAAAGTGATTTGAATTAACTAAACAGTAAACACGCTGAAGCTCAAAAATCTCATCGAGTCCACGACAACTTACAAGTCGCTGCAGTGCGCTGGCTGCTACGGACGTGAATTACTGGCAGCGAGAAGCTATGGAAAGCCGTGCCCAGCATAAACCGTCGCCTGCTTCTAGCATGCTTTTATGAACACCGAATAAGCTAAATAATTTCAAACTACATACATGCATGCATACATTCAATGATGCACAGATGCATACATACATACATATTAGGCCTACATGCATGCATGCATACATATAATTATATGCATACATACATAGCCTACATACATACATACATACATACATACATACATACATACATCCATACATACATACATACATACATACATACATACATACATACATACATACATACATACATACATACATACATACATACGAACATACATATATACAAACAAACATACATACATACATACATACACATACATACATACATACATGCATGCATACATACATACATACATACATACATACATACATACATACATACATACATACATACATACATACATACATACATACATACATACATACATACATACATACATACATACATACATACATACATACATACATACATACATACATACATACATACATACATACATACATACATACATACATACATACATACATACATACATACATACATACATACATACATACATACATACATACATACATACATACATACATACATACATACATACATACATACATACATACATACATACATACATACATACATACATGTACATACATACATACATACATACATACATACATACATACATACATACATACATACATACATACATACATACATACATACATACATACATACATACATACATACATACATACATACATACATACATACATACATACATACATGCATGCATGCATGCATGCATGCATGCATGCATGCATGCATGCATGCATGCATGCATGCATGCCAAATAAGTGGCAGGACGGTCTGCAGATCTGAAATTAAGTGCATGGACGCCGTCCATGACCGGCCAGGCACACTTTAAGCCCTGGACAGACAGACAGACGACAGACATACCGTGTGCTCTAAATTAAATTAGCGTTATCAGGTAACGCGCCATTTCGCTTAGAATAATACGCGCTCTGGTGTTAGGTGACTTAAGTCCACGAACGCGCCGTGTAAGACAGGCAATAATGCAACGCTCTAAGTATTGGCTTTTAGAACTCGATGTAGCCTAGGTCTACTGATGAACCTTCGGACGAACAGACTTTTTGATCGTCAGACTGACAGTCACACTGACAGTCGGATGGACGTCTCGTATGAACGGATGCACAGATTAGATAGGAGGGCCTACTGTTAGCATCTTAACATAATAGCCTAGTCCTACAACAGGTTACTTCCAGACTTGTAGGCTATACCTACGACTTAACTGCTTACCAAACGAAGTTCGCTAGAGGCGCTAGTGTCACGGAATTCTTAAAATCTCTCGTAGCGGATTTTGAACCTCCAGGTTGTGACTTGTGAATCGACATTTCATACGGTAGTCTTTCCAGAGTCTAGAGTACTCTAGACTATTGTGCAATGTGCATGCCTCCGATAAATCGAAAAGTGGACTCTCATTTGGTGAATAATTATTATGCAGTGGCTAACACGCAGATTGTAGGCTACGTCATCTCAACCACATAAAAACCCGGTTTTCTTAACTGCTTAAAACCTTTGTTATGTTATGTTATACAGTTAGGCCTACCGTTTCTTAGTTGAAGAATCAACTCCTACAAAGGTCAAAGAGCATCTCACTGCAGGAGTATTGTGTGCCGTTATATTGCCGAAGCTGATTATTTTCATTATAGGGATGCTATTATAGAAATAAATGTTCTTATTATGTTTAAATAGTCTTACTGTGACATTGTGGTCTCTAAATTTACAGCAGAAGCATATGAAGACTACAAGAATATGATGATGAATATCTGCAGATATTCTAAAACTATGAAAAAGTAATAATAAGTCTGAGAGTAAAATGATAGTTTGTCAGTCCACTAAATTAGTCTGTCGCAGTTGGCTTAATGAAGAAATCGATGATGAGAGATTGCGATGATGATGATGATGATGATAAGGGGCCGTCCATAAAGTACGTCACGCCATTTTTGACCATTTTTACCCCCTCCCCCTGTCACAAACTGTCACAAATCTCGGACCCCCCCCTAAAGTACGTCACACTTTCGAATTTTTTTAATTAACACCGCAAGGCTATACATAGGGCCTAAAACAAGGCTTCGCAACAGCATTACTAGCGCTCCTAGCGAGAGGAATCAGGGATACGCATTTCATGCTATTTTGACATAAAACTAAATCAAATGTTTCACAAAATTTTTGAAAATTATTTTTAAAGCTATTAAATTCTACTAAAAAAATATAAAAAAGAATTAGAAATAAAATTTTAAAAAATAAATGTGTGACGTCACACATGGCCTGACCCCTCCCTCTGTCACAAACTGTCACACTTTCTTACACCCCTCCCCCTGGAGCGTGACGTACTTTATGGACGGTCCCTAACGAATAAGATTATGATAATAATAATAACAACAATAAAAGACTTCTATAGCACAGCATTCTGAAATTAGAGTACAACTACAAACCTTTACTTCATCAACATGCATGGCTTAATCCAGATCATTTGCCTGCATAGGTCCCTCTCTATGGAATGGACTTTCACCATCATTTTCACTCCGGCTTTTCTCTCTGGTAGTCTTCCCTCATATTTCTCTCACCTCAAATATTGCCCTTTCTCTCGAGATTGACTGCACTGGGAGCGCTTCTGAAAGGTTTTGCTGAGGCAAGCGCTTTATAAATGGTCATTAACATTACACAAGACCGTAATCACTGCCACACCTCAAAGTAGACGCACACACTGTAGTTCTTCAACATTTATCATTTTGCTTGACTCAAAAATTACATAGGAAAAAAACCGATTTCCATCGCATCTCAAATGCACACCACATGTTATTTGGCAGCCGAAATCACATTACGAAAACAACAACAATAACAAAAAACCGGTAGATGCAAAATGAACAAAGAGCACAGGTCCATGAACAAGAATTACTCATTAAAAACTTTTTATCACATCCAAGACAACCTCGCAAAGAAATAATCTACTCTGAGCCAAGTCAAGTGCGATGTCGGGCATTTATATAGCGCCTTAAAATGGATTGCCCTTCTTCCAAAGTTCAGATGTACACAGACAACTGAATAACACAGCGTCGATAGCGCTAAGCAATTGTGCTTCTAGTGCTAACTCGAGGTACCAAACACAATGGTCACATGGGGGAGACCTGCACCCATACTCTGCTCTACAAGCAGACTGCTCAAACTGCTCCTCAAGAACTTTCCATAATTATTAGATGCTCAACCATGTCTTTCTGATTTGAAGCAGTAGTGAGCATAACCTGAACTTCTACATGTATCAGTAACACTTCATTGACTCAAAAATCAGAAAAACTGTTGACCAACGTTGGCCCATTGTTGACCCAACAAAGTGTGCGTCAACGACATAATTCTACTAAAAGAATGAATCCTGACAATCTTGATACAGTCATCTTGCTGCCGTAAAAATAATTGTAACAGGATTCGCTTCTGAAGCACCGAAAATAATTGTGGACACAGCTTCATGCTTCATCGTAAAATTGATTTCACGCTGGTTGAACACCGTTTGAACGAAATGCAATGAACAACAGTTGGTATGTTGCAAAGAAGCTTTAACTTCAGATTCATTTATTGATGATACTGAAACAATCAAATAAGAGCAAAGTCGATTTTTCAGACATCCACGTAAAATATTAGTGGCATGTTAAAAAAAATAATGTTGTTGTGTGGACAATTTTTGGCACAAACTTCAGATTTACTTCACCAATTCAATATAATCCATCAAAGAATTTGCTATAGAAATTGAAGTCTATTTGATTTTGAAAACCTCATTCTGAAACCAAAACTCTTTCCACTGAAATGCAGTTAAAGCACATGCAAGAATTTTCACCTACAATCACCGAGATTGATGAGCAAAGGGACAACACAATATCTGACACCAAATCTTAAGACATCTGAACATCTTACACAATCCTTGGTTCACCAGGTTTACAGCGAAAACTTTTAGCTGAAGCACACATTTAAAACATCAGCCTACTACAAATTTCTTTATTGTATGGCCAACAAATGGGCAATTTCATAAGGATATGAATCTTAAACACAACAGTGAAACTCAAATGCAAAAAACATTTGGCAAAGAAAGTGTCATCACCTAGGCAAACAGTGTCAGACAGCAATAATTCAACCAAAGTTTACCAAACGAATATGCAAGTACCGGTAACAATGAAATGCATACATTACACAAAATATTTCCATATACACGTGAAGTTAATTATAAGAAAGATTTTCCAACTGTGCGTATACATACATGGATAATAATAAAAAATTACAAATGGACAATGCTCATATTTCAAGTTAGTAAATTATGGTCAAGTAATTTAATTTCTTCTATAGCACGGCTATTTCTTATGATAACCAGCACACATCTGTATTAGTGGTAGATCATACAGGTTCACGCTGGCACACGAAGATTGACTGGGGATTAGCCAATCACAGCCACTCTCTCCAAAGATGCTCCCACTGCCACACAAAATTTTTAATCCAGCAACAACCAATCCCCCCCTCTTGGTAACTGAAGCAATCAAGCATGAGAAACTTACAAAGCTGTAACTACCTGCATACATGTACGTATGACTTCTAATCATAATATGTATGCACGATGATGAAGATGATAAATTCGATTTCTACACCTCTGTAACACGACACATGACGTTACAAGGGACGCTTAACAAACCCAATGCTTTAGTCAGAGCAAGAAACTTTGAAATAACGTGTTCTTAGTCTATGTATTTCTACCTAAACGTGCATATCAATGTAAACACGGAAAAAGATCGACAAAAAACAACTGTACAAGGAGTGCTACGATGAATTACCCTCCATTTTAAAATGTTCTCTGCAAAAGACAACAGCTACATAACAACAAACTCACACCTCGCAAAATACGAATGAATGAAATATTAATTAATGAATTCGATGTAAAGAGCAGAAAATAAATTACTGCCATAAAAAGTTAGGTTACAATCCTAGATAACACCAATAAATTTTTGATCAAACCATTCTGTCCTAAACACAGCTCTGCGGGGGTAACTGAAAGACTTGCTCAGATTCAATCTTATTAGGATTCAACGAATAATGGTCGCTAGATTGCTAGTCACCGGATTGGGATTTGTTTATTTACCGGTATAAGAAAAATGTAAGAATGACTGCTGAAGTGAAGTAGTACTGTCGCTAAAAAAAGTTAGCCGGATTCACAATCACTGGTTGAGTAATTGTCTGTAGGATAGAGCAATTCATTGGCTGAAATTAACGGTGATGCAATCTGGATCTGAGAGAAGTTGAGCGGACGCAAGTTTCGCTGCGCCTTGAAAACACGTCAGAACTCCGCCGATGACACAGACGTGAAGAATCTGATGACTCTGACACTAGAACAGTTAGAACACTAGAACAATTAGAACACTAGAACAGTTGGAATGCTAGAACAGTTAGATCAAAATTCAGACTGAATTACAGAACAAACTAAAACAAAATTAAGAATTAATTTACCGGAAAATGATTAAGGAGAGATAAGATATCAACAAAATTTGGTTTGTTGAAAATAAAACCTTTACAAAGAATCCTCAATTTTAAGCATGATTCTAAACTTTTTTTGAAGGTTGTTTTCAAATGCAAAACATGTACTGTAACAGAACTTTGTGGTAATTAAGAATAAAATGCCCACAGCATAAAGAAGTCAGTTACTTCAAAAAATGCCTTTAAATAAATCTGATTTCAAACCTAACTATTAAACTTCAAAATTTTATGCTTCGTGATATGGCGCTTTAACGCTGTAATGGGACTGAACGAACATTTCTGCCTCAAGTTGATAGTTTTATAAGTAAAATGAAACTTTAATTTTTACATTAAAATCGTTGAATTTAACAATTCTAACATGAAGCACCCACCACGACATTGAACGAAAGAAATTTTTTAGAGCACATAACACGATGTGAGATAATGAAATTCCACCGACCCAGATGTCGAACTTTCCGGGACAGAGTCGTTCTGGGATGCAAGAACCGTAAGCGAGACCACCCGTCAAATAGAGAACGGCCATCAAGACGAGCCAGAGCATTGGAATCCCGTAGATGTGGAATACTCTGTCCGAGATCAGGTAATGTGTCGCTGGGATGAGTCCAACCAACGCCATAAACACAAACAGACCTACGAAACAAACAATCAATATGTCGTGCAGAATAGAATCATGCAATTTCTCAAATCCACGCGCACAATCTGCAATTGGGAAAAAGAACTTTCAAACTACGATTACAAAGTTCAGCCTCCGTGGAATCCATGACAAACTGGAGCCTTGCTCATACAGAAGTATCCATAAAAGGTTAGGCTACAACACTCGTGATCAGAAGAATTATAGAATATTGAATGACTTCCAATGTACAGTGCCATAATCATGATCATTATTAATTATCGCTGCATTTAAAAAGATGCATTTCTTTCCCAGACACTCTGAGTAGTAAGTACACTCTTGCTATTAAAGTGCTAAATTGTACGACAGATAATTTGAACAGATTCGTAATTGTTTAATTTTTCATATAGCACCTCTTTGAAGGAAATTCGTGGAGTGCACCTGACCTGATTACACAAGACCACCTGACTGAATCGCAGTGATAACCCAGTAAAAACAATGTCGAAAAGTGTTAAATCCTCAGAACATTCTGAGATAATTATTGTTAACCAATACAAAACAATCTTTAGAAACAATTACGCGAGCTACCAAATTATTGATACAATTAGCAAAAGTATAAAACTGTGCTAGCTGCAGGTACAAAGTCTCACAACATTGCTGCTCAGGATATTGTCGCACTTTCAAAAAGACATTGTCATCTAAATGAATGCAGTTGGCAAGAAGAAATAGTTTACCGAGTCTGAGCCACCGATAACTTGGGTCGCGGAATTTGTCTCGAACAACGACTGAGATGCATGCGAGACCGAGAACCGTGACGAGGAGCATGTACGAAAGTTTGACGTAGCGTTGACAATAGAAGGCGAAATGCAGCCATGGAATATACGATGTCATTATGAGAATGATCACGCCACAGTAGTCAATTCTGTTAATGAAAACAAACACTACTGCGTAACATCATGCACGCACAATTTGCACGTACTTACTGTTGTTAGTCCTAGCAGAATGTTATCTCATAATGCAGTATCAACTGCATTACAAGAGAACATTCTGCTGGAACTAACAAGAGTACATATGTGCACACTCTCTCAGTAATTAATGGTTAAGATATTATCGAACAAATAAGGACTAAATCTTCAATTCAAGCCGTATCTAATAACATCAGACACTCCATGTCTATTGCTTTCATAGCTTAAGAACGCCAACCGTAGCACATCAGTGAAGATCCAAAGTCAATCCAATCATCCCAATATGCTTAACAGCATTTGACCAATGAACAGAGTAAAAATAAAGAAAATAATGAAGCTGTTACTACTTGGCGAGAAACTTGCAGACACGCTCTGAATGGCAGATGAACATGTGGTAGATGGCCGAAGCACCCATGCAGAACACGGCGCCAAAGAAGAAGATGGAAAAGGCGAGCCGATGCTGCCAGTCTTCGGCGACGTACCTCAAGTAGTAGACGCTCAGAACCAAGCTGCCAATGGAACCTGGAAAAGATCGTCACAGAAAACTAAATCATAACGTGCAAATGACAATGTCAGGCAAGCCACTGCATTCAGAATTTAATTACCAATAATCGCTAAAACGCTTTAAAAAATCAGCATAAGACAACCTAAGAGAGCTCAGCATTCCTGTTTCCAGCCAGAATAGTCCAAAATTTATTGCACTCAGCGGCAAATCGGGGACCTGTCAATTCTGAGCTTCTGTATGATTATGTGGGCACACTATGCTTTCCCTTGAACTGGACCATTCTACTGGCATAAATGAATGACTGAACAAATGAATTTACTACAACAATTTCTCCAGTGCCGTCACATGGCATGTCATCATCAGGGTGGTTTAACAAGTTCAACGCTTAGTCAGAGTTATGTTTTCTCAGAGTAATGTAAGTTATATCTCAAGTCTGGACCTCAATGAACAGTCTAAGTACTGGTACATGTTTCATCACAGACAGTCTCAAACCATATTACTATGCATCTTCTTAGACCTCTCAGATCAATATGCCTAAGCGAGATACATACACGTACGTAGAAATATGTAAATTGTATTGCATTGTATGTATACGAGACTTTATAAAGCACCTCTTACAGTACAAACTATTCAGAAGAGCTCTTGAGCAGCATGATAGCTCCAAGGAAATAATTAAGGCTTCAAACACTGAAGAGATAAGGATGGCATTAATCATGACAATGAATAATAATGATGATACCAAGATATTGCCTTTTGCTATAATAGTGGGTCCCTAATGTGGAATGACCTTAACCCATGCAACTTGTAACACGATTCTGATGGGAATTCAATTGCATTTCTGCACTGCTTAATGAGCCGGCCATGCGGAGAGCGCCTCTGTATAGGTCTGCTGTGAGAAGGATTCCACAAATGCTCAATGTTCCAATTACCTTACATTTAGATTAGATTAGCTATGACAAGCTCACCAATGGCGTGAGTCCATATGTTCCAGGTTTCCGTGTGCAGCTTAAAGATGGACTTCATACATTCGACGGCTGAGTTCAGTTCTGGTCTGTGACTGTTGAGAAGGTATTCGTTGTCATTAAGAAAATCCGGCAGCTTCTGGATGCTGATGAGATCCCAAGACGATGCGCTTCGTTTGTACTTGCCATACTTCGTTCCATTGTCGTCCGCTTTTGACTCCGGTTGACCGAGCTTTGCAGGCAAAGACGGACTCTTTGGAAAGCGCTCCTGCATGTGAGACAGTTTAAAAGCAATTTGAGACACAATTTAAAAGTACTGAGCACTTGCCACAACCAAACTAGAGTGGCTATAGAATGTTCAGCTGTAAACCATCTGTCAAACAGTTTGTGAATTTTGTCGAATAACTTCGGGTGCTAGACTCGATCACGACTAAGTTCTGCTGCACCATCAGTTAGTGGTGCATTCAACACCAGCAGAATGAAAGCCGTTCATTAATAATATAAAAAAATGGTTAATTCAAAAGATCATGATATTTTACTTTAAATAGCTAATTGAAAAGTGTCTTATTAGACAGTTTATATTCATGAACCTTCTAGCTATATTAGACTATTCTTTACCTTTCAAATTTGAGACAATACGCTTTGACAAACATTTCGCTTTCACACTTCAAACCATGTCTAACGTTTATTTAGGCCAGCTTGACCAAGTTTTGTGCCTTCTGTTAAAGTTGCCCACATAAATGATTTTTCAGAACAAGATTTTAGACTTTTAGAAAACTCTTTAAAGGTAAGGGCGCCTTCAAGTATGAGCAAGAGGGGCACAAGTCTGAGCCCACTGGAAAAAGAACACCTATTTACTAAATACTACCTTTTGGTTATAACAAATTTCTTTACAGTGAAGAACCAATTATGCACAAAGTGAAACTGAGAAATTATGCACCTTAAACACAAACCTCTAAGAAAAAATAACCATGTTCTGCCCCTCGTGCAAAAAGATCTGTGGACACCGGACACTCATGAATGTTTAGAGGCACTGCATAATTATTATGATACAAAGACACACACACAAATTAATCATAACACTGGCTCATAATTGGAGGATCACAGACTGAAGCAACCAATGTAAATAATCCAATTCAAACAACCACAATCATCTACCTTGTCGTCTGCTACGTATCGTCGTTTCCGTGCCATAATCTGCACAACTAACAGCTAGCCAAACTCTACTTTACGGTTCACTGTGTCGACCGCCCGACAGACCGTCAGCCAGAAAATGCACACGTTCAGTCCAACGACCTCGGTTCAACCCGGTGGTGTCACCCGACACCTTGAACTCTGAACCGTGCCAATTAATGGCTTGGGATGACACACATATTATCTGATAACGGGAAGCAATAGTCATACAAACTGATGACGTCTGATAACGGAAATGAGTTCGCCTGGCCATGAATATATAATACTTTGAAGTGGCACTCGAACGTTGATAAGCCTGCAAGGCGACCGCATGCCGCAACCGCCGGATAATAATTTGCTGTGCAGTAAAAATTGATTGCAGACTTAAGCAAACACCGGTTATATATAGAAATACCCGAATGGGGGAGGAGCCAATTCTGAGGTAGGGGAGGGGCATGCACAGGTGAATGACCGTGAATCCCACTTTAGCACAATATGGGCAAGGTTTTTAGACAGAAGTGTAAACATTTATCAGCTCACAACTTCACAATGAACGTTAAATTAGGTGGCACAACAGGTCATGGGCGTAGCCAAGAACTAAGAAGATGTAAACAATTAAGATTCTGTATTTAAGAGAGAGAAAAGTGCCTGAAACGAGTCACCATACCGGGTTGATCTTTTTTAAAAGTTGCAATAGGAAATCTAATTGGCAGATATCAGCTGCAAGGGTCTGCTCATGAACTACAAATTTTACACAGAGCTACATACACTAAGCGGACAAAATGCATCCAATTGAACTGAATTGAATCGAGTTGAAAAAATCAGAATGAAAGTTGATGATATATTCGTTTTTATTAAGCTCTTGCTGACATAATGCCTCAACCAATTAAAAAAATCATTAAAGAAAATAATAATTAAACCCAATCATTAAAAGCCAGATAGAGGCCATAGAGGGGTATTGGTCGAGTGTCTGCATAATACTCGAGGAAATGCAATTTCTTTCATCCTTCAACGGGTCACTATAGTTATCAACTTAGACAAAAGATGCCTAAATGGAGAACTGTCAGAATTTTTCACAATACTTGTAGCCAATAGTAGTGCATACCGTGAAGTGAATAAATGACCTGAACCCTGAAAATCAGAAGCAGAAGTCCTGAGCAACCAATCCAGAAAGGCAGACAGGAGTACTCCATTTTGCTAACCTTGGCATATGAAGACAGGTTATCAGTCTCTTCCTTTGCTCTATTGTCAGGGCTTTTTCAGTGTTCAGTTTTACACTAAATGTGTAGTTCTAAATGGATTAGTGCAGTTGTAGAAGCACTTCTGTGCAGCCAAAAATAGTTTTTAAAAACGGTCATTGCAGGGGTCATGCAGTTCTAAAAATTCCTTTAAATCACCCGTTGTCACATGGCGAACTTGAATGAACACTCAAGTTCACCCGGGACACTATCAGATAAGAAGCCCTTACAAATCGTTCTGCCCTGGTGAAATCTGAACACGTGTTGCATGGGTCGGCAGTGCATGATAACAACTAGACTTAGAAGCAGTTCCCTATTAGTCTGACATCATTTCTAAACACAGAGTACGCTGGCTACTGTTTAATTCATGACCTATCATACCATGAGTTGAATTTTCCAAAGAATTGTTTAAAATATTTTTCATTCATGGAACCATCTATTATTGTCATATGAGCACTTGTTACAGCGCCCCTTCAACATTTCTACTCAGAGGTGCTTCTGACTACAGCATGGACACTCAATTAGAGTTTCACGCCATAGTGCATGAGCAATTGCAAGTGAAGGATCTGCTCAGAGTCCCTACATGGCGGGTTGAGGTGGATTTGAACACACAACATTCCGGCGCCAAGGAACTGAACATACCCCTATACAATGGCGGATCCAGGGGTCCAATCCGGCCATGTCCCCCCCCCCTTTAGAACTGCCCATGTATCGTGGCCCCCCATTTGGTTTCAACAAGCTTTAGAACAACGTATAATGAGCACATTTGGACTGAACGACTAAAAAAAGGTCATCAACTTTTTGGCGGACAAGATGGTATACTTTTCCCGAAATTTCGACCAGATGACTAAAAAAGGGTCATCAACTTTTTTGCGGATACGAAAAAAAAGTTAAAAACCCAAGGCCAAAATTTTGTGGCCCCCCCCCCGTCCACAGTTACTGTATCTGTCCCTGCCCCTATACACCACCGCACCCACTGCCATGTGTATAAAAATGGCATTACTTAAATCATCAGATCAGGTTTCAGGAACCTCTAAATCTTAGAAATAGTTTTACAAGGCGCTTCCTGGTACTTTTACTTGTGCTGTATTGTATTGAAATTAGTAACTTCTATAGCACCACTCACAGCCGTGGCCATTCAGCAGCACTGAAAATGTGAGAAGCCCAAGAGAATAGGTCTTAAGGATATACAGAGATGTACCGATTTACAATAAAAAATTAACTTGAATTAACTTTGGAGTGTTCGTGAACTAGTTCCATTTTTCTCATTCCATACAAGTGTTTTTAAATATTATAGTATTGCAGTTCTTCATGGAAAGTACGGTACTTATGTGTCGGAGAGTCACACAACAACTAACGAGAAAATCTCCAAAGCACAGAAGAGATAACCGTCCTACCTGATCTAAAATGATGCATCCTGAGGGAATGGCTGAAACATAAATTATGTTGGGCAAATTCGTGGAAACAAAAAGCGTAAGTGCATATAGGTTGGTGGAAAGCCGCGTAGAACAACAGAAATTTTATAACAGACCCGTAATTCGCAAACTAACTTGTAGAGAGAGAGACTTACATTACGAGACCAATTGGACCCGCAAGTGTAAAGATCTATTATAATATGCAGCTTCAATTGCTTTTTAATTTAATGCTTTCGGTCTGGTCTGATAATAGTAGGCCATGCAAATAAATTACGCAACGCATATGATGCTACAATGCTTAAATAGTTGTATGGAAGCGATAAAGAGGATAGAACCCGAGGGTTGCGAAAACTGAGTTCGCGATTATTATTTGCGCCCAATATTGCAACGGCTAAAAATTTACCCAAAGGGCACACACCCAGAAACGTCCTTGATATCATGATCAGTTACTAACACTGGATTTAACCTAATTACCGTCAAGTTCATGATTATTGTCCGATATCCGCCGTTCAAGAGGTTGTATGGCTACTGAAGACCGATTCCATGGAAAAACGACGCGCATTGAGTTCCGCAAAATACCTTAAAATTCAATTGATTATGCAACTTAATTGTATTCATTCAAGGCCGCATAATAATGTTTTCTATAATCTGACTTGACACTTTTCTTGAAAATCCGTGACACGACCTATTTATGAGCGCAGTGATTGGCTACGCGTAGTCACGTGCTTGCTTCTGCTTTTAATTTTAGACACTAAGCACGTTGTAGAATTTTGCCGGATACGAAATTATACGAATAATTATTATTAAAGAAAGTATTGTTAGCGACGTGATCTAATATTTTAAAGTTTCCATACCGATACTAAACAAGTTTATAGAACTAAATTAGACATTAATTTTATACTTACATCTGGCTGCATTGGGTTTGTAAAGTTGTCAAGGTCATCGTAAACGTAGGTATATAGGCTAGAGTTTAATAGCAGAACTGCGTATTTGCAGTAAAAATAGGTCCAGGTATTTGCTGGAACAACAATAGCTCACAGGTGTTTTAAACGAAAAACGAATTGAATTGTCTGGCCCAACAAAAATATTTCGCCATCATCATTGCCGCGCAAAGTTAACCACCATTCTGCTCAAGGCCGTAGCGAGGGTTTCTTGGGGGGGGGGGGGGCGGGGAAAGGGTTGTTTACTCGAATTTGAGCAAGCTGACAATCAATGAATCAACCAAATCAACTGATTGGAGAAGCGCCGTTATAATTATGAAGTCTCTTGCAGAACTCCAGCAGCTTCCACTTCATTATCATCATCATCAATAGATCATCGTCATTGTCTAATCTAGGCCTTCTGTAAAATGTCACGTAGAAATAAAAGCTTCAAAATTAAATCCCCTCTTGGTTCTTTCATCGTGTTAGTAATTGCATTATTTCATTTGTACATTATTTAATTTCCAGGGGTTTTAACTTGACCTTACATGTAATGCTAATGAGTCCTTGCCTGTGGGGTAAGTAGAAAATATACAGATACGGCCTCTTCGAGAATTAGTACTAGCCTAGTCCACTGCCTTCAAGCTTCTGTTTTCATTTTTCAAGCAACTGGACCTCTAGCAACTGCACTCGGGCCTCCATAATTATATAATGGAAAAGTGATTTAAAATGGAAATAGTGTTTACTGTTTAGACATTCACAGGAAACATAATAACGAAATAGGATTAGTGATTTGACTCTGTCAAAAGCTTTAGGCTTGTCCAGTAGAAAGATTCATATAATATCCGTGACTACTGACTAGTAAAGTAATCCTCTACTGTAAGAAGGACCTTTGGGCATGTGGTAGCATGGGGGGAAATATTTTCATTTAACTAACTGTGATTTTATATCACATACAAAATACAATTTCATATTGATCTGAATTTATCATATTACAATTAAATTTGTTAGCACCATATTGTTCGATTTCACTATAAGACCTACCACAAGAATTTCAGGTAATGTCTGATTCTCTTGAATTCCCTTAAATTATAAACAATAAAAGTTCATCTGATTCCAGCTAATTTAATCATGGGGTGAATTTATGATGCAGTGCAAAAAGAGTATCTGTCAAATGACAATAATAACTAATCATTTTTTCATTGAATCTAAAAATTTTAACGAGACAGTTATTTTCGCAGCAAAAAGTGTCTATAAATACGACCTAAGAAAGAATTCTATTGAATTCTGGTAAATGATTTCATCAGCCTTTTCAATGCTGAAATGAAGAATCTTTGGATCATTCACGTCCTGCCAAGTGATAATTGTCAAAGAGTCACCAGCTTTGGACTCTTTCAGAAATGACATTTTTAGAGATTTTACATCGTAGCTTAATATATCGCCGTGGAAACCAACATAAACTTGATTCCTGATTGCTTCCATGGCCGCATCAAAACAGAAAACAACGTACTTTGTGTTGTTCACATGGTTGTTCAAGTCTGTGTCATTCCAGGCTACTGTCATGGTATATTTATAAGCATTCTCTGTGGGTACTTCAAGTGATGGCATAACCAGTTCTTGTGATTCCACGACGGCTGGTGCACGCTTGCGTTTCCACCAGTCTGGTAAAGGTGTTGGCCGATCCGTTTCACCACTGATGAAGACTGTCTTCAATATGTAGGTGACTAGCATTTTTCCAGTGTTTTCATCTCTCAGAATGCTGACAAAGTTTAATGACGTGTTTCCAATGTGGGAGAGCCAGGTCTCGATCGAAAGCATGGGATCTTGATCAGCCCCTAGCAGTCTATGGAAATCCCTCTCGAAGATAATGTTGATCGCACGGAAAAATCGTTTTCTGGGTAGTTTGACCATGTCGAGGAAAGAATTGCCTGTTTTAGGATCTCGTGTATGATTGCCGACACTAAAACTCATGTTGAACCAGCGCATGACATGCCAAACGGCAATTCCACCTAGAATTCAAAAGTCCAAAAGCTGGTTAATGATGCATAAGTTGTAAAAACAAACTTTCACATAAAACATTACATTACCACTATTGGAACAGAAGGCTGAAGATGGGGAGAAATTGAGCGCCTCTGAGTGGACTTCTTGAAGAGACGATATATAAATTCTTGAAATGAATGAATGAATGAATGAGAAATACTAGTCATGCACTCCTGCAGTGTCTAATGTAGAGCTCTGCATGGGCCTACTGAGAACCGATCGAGAGCATAAGATACAGACAGAAAGACAAAAAGACAGACAGAGTATGAAACGCAGTTATGGGAAGGAAAATTTATAATGGTAAACAACACAGTTTACTGTTGTAATCACCTAATGCTTTGCTTAGTGGGTCCTAGTGGTGGTTGGTTGTTGGGTCCTCGTGTTCACAAGCTGTTAGTATGGTCCATCCTATGCTACAGTGCTACACCACTGAGTGCAGTAATTGGCAGCTTTAATAAATTCAGTGGGCTTTCATATAAAAGCAGAAGGCACAATTATTTATTTATTATACATTTCGTTTCCCCGTTTTGTTTGGTCATTAATCTGTGCAACTGCTGTCCTTTTACAAAGTCCAGTCTTGGGCTAATATGCAATGTGTGTGCACCATCTTAATACTTAATTTCAAACAGTTCTACTAATATCTTAGCACTTACAATTAATTTACATAGACATAGACATAATTTTTATTACTGTTTTATTGATACATGAACTGAATATTTCTACACTTAATGGTTTGTTTATTATTCTCAATAGCTCATGCGATGTACCGACCTGCCCTGTTAACACTGTCAAAAGTCGGACATGGAATCCGAACAGTAACGGTTCGATCTTTTTCATTATCACAGTCTTGAAGAACATAATTGGAAAACCTGGAATGTAAATTAAATCGTAGTTGAAGTTCAGCAGAACAAAGGAGCTTGTACAATTTATAATTGCTAATGACTCTATAGTGTCCCTGTAATATTTACTAAGTGCTGAAATCTTTAATCAAGACTTTGTAATGTTTATGCAGAGATGAATTTTATATTTTACAACTCCCCAACCCCCTTACATAGCTCAGCTGCAGCATTAAAACAATGATGAGCTATGAAGGAACACATACAGGGTGGGCCAAAAAAAAGACCCCCCTAAGACTTTTGCCAGTATCTTGACCAAAAGTAAGAATTTCAAAATGAAATTTTACAGACTTGTAGACAATTTATATTTACACCAGATGGCCAGATTTCATTAAAATATTTCAAACAGAACAAAAGTTATACCACTTTTAGTGAAGCCACCCAACGTTTTTTGACGATTCAAAAACCCGACGCAACAAAAAGTTTTAAAAAATCAACTCAGTTATTCTGGCCAATATCTTGGCCAGAAGTAAGAATATCAAAATGAAATTTTACACGCTTAAAGACAATTCATATCCACACATGATGGCCAGATTTCATCAAAATATTTCAAACAGAACAAATGTTATATCACTTCTAGTGAGGCCACCCCCCCCATTTTTTGACGATTCAAAGACGTAATGCAGCAAAAAGTGGCAAAAACACAATTTTATTAAGTCTCATCTCAAATAATTTGTTATCAAATAGCCTTGATATTGCCAGGTGATAATTATTATTACTATTTAAAAAATAAACAGGGTGCCAGCATAGCTGCACGTCACTGAGAAGTAACTTAGCAAGATGACATGAAATTGGTAAATAAGGCGTAGAAAAAAATTGTTGTGTTTCCGGTAACCCGACCGACCCATTTTTATGGCCGCGACCCGAATATTTTTGTAAAAAAAATTTATTTAAAAAAAAAAAATTTCAAAAAAATATTTTCAAAAAAAAATTTAAATTTCAAAAAAAATTTTTTTTTTAACATTTGTATTGACATAACATAAGAGACGTCAACAAAATGAAATTAATAGGACTGTTTCTAGAGCAGTTTTAGGTGCAGACAGTCGGGAAATAGGCAGTTTATACTTGCTTAGAACACGTACTTTGTTTCAGCGTGCAAAAAAGACTAGTGGGGTATACATACTTTTTCGGATAGTCACTGCATAAAAATATTTTACAAAATATAAATATTTTCCGACCTACCTACCCAATTTTTTTAGCTCTGTTACCGGAAACACAACATTTTTTTTTAGGCCTACGGAATCTTAGGAATTAATCAACAGGTCCATCAAGCAGTGTTTAATCTAGTCCCCGTCCTCTGGGGGGGGGAATTCAGGTTTCTGGGGGGGAGACAATTGAGCGTCCGAAAGACGCTCGTGAGGCGCGCAGCGCCGAGACCGGGAGGGGTGTGGGGAGGGGGATTCTCCCTCCCCATCAGAAATTTTTGGAATTTCCACATTGTACTTTTTGAGAGCCTCACCAGAAACATTTGGAATTTCCACATTGCAATGGAAGCATTTTAAGGTGTCATCTTAACAAAAACCTGTACTTGTTCAAAGCCTCATGAGAAATTTTTGGAATTTCCACATTGCAATGGCAGCATTTTATGGTGTCTTCTTAACAAAAACCTGTACTTTTTGAGAGCCTCACCAGAAACATTTGGAATTTCCACATTGCAATGGAAGCATTTTAAGGTGTCATCTTAACAAAAACCTGTACTTGTTCAGAGCCTCATGAGAAATTTTTGGAATTTCCACATTGCAACGGCAGCATTTTATGGTGTCTTCTTAACAAAAACCTGTACTTTTTTGAGAGCCTCACCATAAACATTTGGAATTTCCACATTGCAATGGAAGCATTTTAAGGTGTCATCTTAACAAAAACCTGTACTTGTTCAAAGCCTCATGAGAAATTTTTGGAATTTCCACATTGCAATGGCAGCATTTTATGGTGTCTTCTTAACAAAAACCTGTACTTTTTGAGAGCCTCACCAGAAACATTTGGAATTTCCACATTGCAATGGAAGCATTTTAAGGTGTCATCTTAACAAAAACCTGTACTTGTTCAAAGCCTCATGAGAAATTTTTGGAATTTCCACATTGCAATGGCAGCATTTTATGGTGTCTTCTTAACAAAAACCTGTACTTTTTGAGAGCCTCACCAGAAACATTTGGAATTTCCACATTGCAATGGAAGCATTTTAAGGTGTCATCTTAACAAAAACCTGTACTTGTTCAGAGCCTCATGAGAAATTTTTGGAATTTCCACATTGCAACGGCAGCATTTTATGGTGTCTTCTTAACAAAAACCTGTACTTTTTTGAGAGCCTCACCATAAACATTTGGAATTTCCACATTGCAATGGAAGCATTTTAAGGTGTCATCTTAACAAAAACCTGTACTTGTTCAGAGCCTCATGAGAAATTTTTGGAATTTCCACATTGCAATGGCAGCATTTTATGGTGTCTTCTTAACAAAAACCAGGACTTTTTGAGAGCCTCACCAGAAACTTTTGGAATTTCCACATTGCAATGGCAGCATTTTAAGGTGTCATCTTAACACTCATTTTAGCAGGATTGTGTCACATATTATAATAGTAAATATTTACTATAACCATATAATAGTAAATAATATTACGGTATATTATATTATAACAGTTAATGTAATGCGATGATGTAAGCAGCAGCTAAAACTAAATACCATTTTGCCCAATTTTTCTGTTTTTAGTTAGACAAAAATAGTGTTTATACAAACATATAGCCTACAGTAAGTTATACTCATTGCAACATGATAGTATCATATATTATGTTAGTAAAATGAATAATGTCATTATTTATAATCATAATTGTAATAGTAAATAATATCACCGTATATTATAACACTTCATGTAAAACAATGATGAAAACAGTAAAAAAAACAATATAATTTTGTCAAATTTTTCTGGGGGGGAAATGTCAATCCTGGGGGGGGAACTTTCCCCCCCCCAGAGACGTCTAGATTAAACACTGTCCATCAAGAACTTTGCAAAGAGACTCAAAAGAAGTTTAGGAACGGGTGGTGGGCACATTGAACACAAGTTGTGGAGCACTACCAAGTTCATTTGACAACAGTTATTTGAAACGAGGCTTAATAAAATCGTGTTTTGCTACTTTTTGTTGTGTTTCGTTTTTGAATTGTCAAACACGTGGGTGGTCTCGTTAAAAGTGGTATAACTTCTGCTGTGTTCGAAATATTTTGATGAAATCCGGCCTTAATGTGTAAATATGAATTGTCTTTAAGCCTGTAAAATTTCATTTCGAAATTCCTACTTCTGGCCAAGATATTGACAAACAAACTAAATTTTTTGCGTTTCGTTTTTGAATCGTCAAAAAACGGGGGGTGGCCTCACTAAAAGTGATGTAACTTTTGTTCTGTTTGAAATATTTAGATGAAATGTGGCCATCATGTGTAAATATGAATTGCCTTTAAGACTGCCAAATTTCATTTCAAAATTCTTACTTCTGGCCAAAATATTGGCAAAAAACCTAGGTTTTTTTTTGGCCCACCCTGTATATTATGGCGATATAAATAATAATTTATTTGGCAGTTCTAATGTGCAGTTATTGCATTACTATAGCAGACGTTTGTAGGATTATAGAGTTTTAAATTCATTTGATATTACTTCATTTGTATTTTCTGGTGATATATGCAGGTGAAAACTGTAGTCTTTGAAGTATTTTAGCATTTCGCATGAAAACAAATAAGAAATTATAACACAATTACACTCGTGCACTTCCGAGCTTTGTAAGGAGGGCATTATCAAATTTCAGTTGTATTGTATTGTATTGTAATTACAAACCTTGCAAGCTTCTGAGTGATTTTGTGCATTGCTGAAAAGGTCACATAAGTAAACTTGCATATTGAAACTATATCAACTTCTACGCCAGTAACCTTGCATAACTAGCCTTATCTTGCAACCTTCACGCCTACTCCAACGACCTACTAAATATTAATTATGAAAACACTAAATATAGACTCCTTAAGCTTGCCTTTCTTCAAGTATCTGTTGACTTGTCCTAGCCTTTGATCTCAGGGACCTTTTTTAAATACAGTATACAGTAGGCCGTAGGCTTAGCTGCGTTTTTGTGTATATTCCGAAACCAGACCTGTTATGTAAGCTTAGGCCTACAGCTAGACTCAGAACACATTTGGTTGACCAATTTCACGATTGGAACTCGTACAGAGAGGGGGTAAGGTAATGGTAAACACAAATTTCATCCAATGTTTGATCCTGCACCAGTGTAATCACTGGTGCGGGATCGAACCCCCACTACACACCCAAAAGGATTGACTCAACTCCTATTCGACAGACGACAAATTAGTAAATTGAACAGTAGGACGTGATGACGCCTTGCAGTTAAATTCGACTCCCGTATTACTTTTGATTATCCCTTAATCAAGACAGACAGACAGACAGACAGACAGACACTGTCAGACAGACAGACGAGTGTGTTGTGTGCAGCGGTGCGGATTGATGTATCTTCACTAAGTCTTGTTACACTAGCTACCAACGAATTGATTTGCAGACATAAGAAATTGCATTAAGTGTACAATAGATTAGAGCTAGAGGTTTTTGTCCCATATAACCAAAGAAGACTTGCTGTTTAAATGCCTTTTCAGACACATGATTATATGCAGAATTTGATATCACAAACCTTGCAAATCCGGTCTCTTCTGCTTCCCTTACTTTGCAAATAATACATTACTAGTTCATGTTTATTATTAAACAATTTCAGATTCATCTTTTTCCAGCTAACTGAAATTTTTTAAGTAGTTTCAGAAACATGGCAATACAAGACAAGCTTAGGTATTATCTTCCATTTGATCAACTGCTGTTTGTAGCCTACCTGATAGCGGTGTGTATCAGTTTTTGTTACCAATGAAACGAATATAAGTATATAACATAATAATTAATAGCAATAAATGATCAATATAATTATATAAAGTCTGATTAATGACAATAATACTTATGGTTAGTAACTAAATAACAATACTCTTAAAACCTAGAGACTATTAGAGATCATATTTTATTGAACTAATGGCATGACAGCATTAACGATTACAGCTAGATATAAATACAATAATAATTACAGTTAATTAAACTAATAATGACCTTAAAACTAGTTACTGTTAGAAAGCATTTTTTCATTGATCTGTTGGCATCTTCGAATTATAAGAAATGCATATCATACAGGCCTAGTTTTGTGTCAAATTGTGTTTATAAATACGACATAAGATAAAATTCCATGGAATTCTGATAGATAATTTCATCAGCCTTTTCAAAACTGAAATGAAGAATCCTTGGATTATACACATCCTGCCAAGTGGTGATCGTTAAAGAGTCACCAGTCCTGGCATCTTTAACAAACGACATCCTTAGATCTTTCACATCATAACTTAAAATATCACCATGAAAACCAACATAGAAATTATTCCTCATTGCTTCCATAGCTGCATCAAAACAGAATTTCACGTAATAGGCATTGTTGAGGTGGTGGTTGTAGTCTGTGTATTTCCTGGGTACTGTTAAGGTGCACTTGTAGATGTTCTCTTTGGGAACTTTAAGTGGAGGCATGACCAGTTCTTGCGATTCCACTATAGCTGGAATAAACTTCCGTTTCCACCAGTCTGGTAATTGTTTTGGCTTCCTCGTTACTTCGTTGATAAGCACCATCTTTCTTCTGAAGGTCGCTATAACTCTTCCAGTATTTTCATCTGTGAGAGTGCAGATGGTGTTCCAGGAAGTGTTGCCAGCATGCGAGAGGTGCATCCGGACGAAGAGCAAGGGTTCTTGATCGGCCTCCAGGAGTCTGTGGAAATCCTTCTCGATGGTCAAATTGATGGCACGAGCAAAACTTAGCTCATTGGGCATCTTAGCCATGTCAAGATAGGAAGAGCCTCCTCTCTTTGGGTCTTCTGTCTGATAAGCAACGAAGGAACTTTTACCGAACCAAATTATAAGGTCACAAACGTCAATCCTACCTGGAATCCAAAAACAAAGTTCTCGCATTAGCGTTCAAGCAGGCCTAGTATTAAAAGCTGCAGAAAGACTTAGTGCAAATTTATTAACTCAACAATAATTGTATGAATTGTACTTTATCAGTAGTCACTGAAGACCACTAGCTTGTAAACAGTAAGTCTCGTTGCCATTACAAACTTGCGAGTGGACTAAAATGTCAATAAATAATATCAAATAACTATAATTAAATAAATAGGGCCTACAACATTAATAAATATGACAGTTAAGAAACGGGCCTAAACTACATGTAGTGGGATAAGGTTAAAAAATGTGAGAAAGGAGGAATTTGTAAACATATCTGCTCTACTAAATGACATGTTTGAAACACAATAGGTTGTGTTTTGATGACATTCAAGTTAGTACATTGCTGAAATAATTTTTTAATCTTTGGATTACTATCCTTTTGATTTGGCAAATGAACACCTACAAAGTTTATGTTTTTAAACGCTCAAGAAACTGCATGCAAAGCATTAAGCAACAAACAGTGCAGTTTCTATTTTACAGGTTTACACAATCAAACATAATACACATTTTGAACAACTGCATTTAAACTTTCGACAGACCTATCCTGTTGACCTTGTCTCTATTTAGAGCTGGTATCCGGACAGTGGCACTTCCATCCTTCTCCTTGTCATTGCTCTGGACAACAAAATTGAAATATCTGAAAAGTAAAAGTCGTCGTAAAATGAAATCGTAGCAAAGTTTGGCAAAACCAATGAACCACCTAACTTGTAATAACTTAAGGATTTCAATTATGGGCTTTTTGTGAAACGATAAACCAAATAATGGCTTTGGAACAACAAAAGCAATTGCTTGTCCAATTTTTAATCTCAATTTTGGGACACAATTGTTATGCTTAGCTGTCACATTAAACCCGTCTGACGCTATGTAGAAATGGATTTATTATGAACACAGTAATGTAAGTTAAAAGTTTAATAGGCATATACCATTTACATGGTTTCACTGTGACTGCAAAATGAAAGTTAGAAGGCATGAGGAATGATAAGGCAACTTGACTGTGTAATTATCATCTAAAGATTTTGGTTGCATAATTATTATTATTAGATCTAGCAAAATATGACTTTCACAGTCAGTTTGTAGTTTTTGAAGTATTTTAAATGCTTACCAAAATAAATTTTAAATATTGGAAACATAGGTAGGCCTACACAGAATGCACAATTACAAACCTTTCCAGAAGCTTAGCAGTCACTGGATTCATCTCTAAAAAGTAAAATAGTTGTCTTAAGATTCTACAGTTGATTTGGCAGTTGAGATTTCTTAGATGGCGCTAGTAGACAGCTAAGGTCAAAGTCCCACGATTCATCCAATGACCTACTAAATATTAATTATGAAAACACTAAATATAGACTTCTTAAGCCTGCCTTTGATCCAAGTATCTGTTGACTTGTCATAGCCTTTGATCCATACAGGGACCTTTTTAAATAAGTAGGCTGTTGACTGAAGCTGCGTTTTTGCATATCTTCCGGAACTAAACCTGTATAGTCTTATATAAGCCTAAGCCTATAGTTATACTTAGAACGCATAGCGTTGACCAATTTCACTATTGAAATTCGTACAGTGAGGAGCGAGGGGTTAAGCCTTAAGGTAATGATAAACACGAATACTACGCTGGTGCGGGATCGAACACCCCTCGTTACACACCCAAACGGATTTGCTCAACTCCTATTCGACAGATGACATTGGTAAATTGAGCAGTAGGACATGATGGATGCCTTGCACGGCTGTCGACAGTTAAATTCGACTCCCGTATTACTTTTGATTATACGTTAATCAAGACGAGAGAGACCTGTGTGCAGTGGTGCGGATTGATGTATCTTCACTTGATACACTACCATCGAATAGATTTTCAGACATAAGAAATTGCATTAAGTGTACATTAGATTGGAACTATAGGTTTTTTCTCCCATATAACCAAAAAAGACTTGTCGTTTCAATGCCTTTTCAGACACATGATTATATGCAGAATTTGATATCACAAACCTTGCAACCTCTTACTTTGCAAGCAATACATTACTAGCTCATGTTTATTATTAAACAGTTGCAGACTCATCTCTTTCCAGCTAACTGCAATGTTTAGGTTCAGAAGCATTGCAATACAAGACAAGCTTAGGTATATATTCCATTTGATTAACTGCTTTTTGCACCTGATATCAGCTTTTGTTACCAGTTAAATGAATATAAGATAATAATTAATAGTACTAAATAGTTACATTGTCAATATAATTATAATAAAGTCTGACTAATGACAATAATACTTATGGTTAGTGAATAGTGACTAAATAACAATAGTCTTAAAACCTAGAGTCTATAAGAGATCTTTTTTTATTGAATTACTGATGGCATGACAGCAATAATGATTACAGTTAATTGTAAATACAATAATAATTACAGCTAATTAAAATAAAAATGAACTAGTTAAACTAGTTACTGTTAGAAACCATTTTTCATTGATCTGTTGGCATCTTCGAATTATAAGAAATGCATATCAAACAGGCCTAGTTTTGTGTCAAATTATGTCAATAAGTACGACATAAGATAGAATTCCAGGGAATTCTGACAGATAATTTCATCAGCCTTTTCAAAACTGAAATGAAGAATCCTTGGGTTATGCACATCCTGCCAAGTGGTGATCGTCAAAGAGTCGCCAGTCCTGGCATCTTTAACAAACGACATCCTTAGAGCTTTCACATCATAACTTAAAATATCACCATGAAAACCAACATAGAAGTTATTCCTCATTGCTTCCATAGCCGCATCAAAACAGAATTTCACGTTATAGGCATTGTTGGGGTAGTGGTTGTAGTCTGTGTATGTCCTGGGTACTGTAAAGGTGCACTTGTAGATGTTCTCTGTGGGAACTTTAAGTGAGGGCATGACCAGCTCTTGCGATTCCAATATAGCTGGAATAAACTTCCGTTTCCACCAGTCTGGTAATTGTTTTGGCTTCCTCGTTACTTCGTTGATGAGCACCATCTTTCTACTGAGGGTCGCTATAACTTTTCCAGTATTTTCATCTGTGAGAGTGCAGATGGTGTTCCAGGAAGTGTTGCCTGCATGTGAGAGTTCCATCCGGACGAAGAGCAAGGGTTCTTGATCGGCATCTAGGAGTCTGTGGAAATCCTTCTCGATGGTCAAATTGATGGCACGAGAAAAACTTAGCTGATTGGGCATCTTAGCCATGTCAAGATAGGAAGAGCCTCCTCTCTCTGGGTCTTCTGTCTGATAAGCAACGAAGGAACTTTTACCGAACCAAAGTATAAGGTCCAGAACGTCGATCCTACCTGGAATCCAAAAACAAATTTCTCGCATTAGCGTTCAAGCAGGCCTAGTATCATAAGCTGCAGAAACACTTAGTGCAAATTTATTAACTCAACAATAATTGTATGAATTGTACTTTATCAGTTGTCACTGAAGACTACTAGCTTGTAAACAGTAAGTCTCGTTGCCATTACAAACTTGCGAGTGGACTAAAATGTCAATAAATAATATCAAATAACTATAATTAAATAAATAGGGCCTACAATAAATATGACAGTTAAGAAACGGGCCTAAACTACATGTAGAGGGAGGGATAAGGTAAAAAATGTGAGAAAGGAGGAATTTGTAAACATATCTGCTCTACTAAATGACATGTTTGAAACACTATAGGTTGTGTTTTGATGACATTCAAGTTAGTACATTGCTGAAATAATTTTTTAATCTTTGGATTACTATCCTTTTGATTTGGCAAATGAACACCTACAAAATTTATGTTTTTAAACGCTCAAGAAACTGCATGCAAAGCATTAAGCAACAAACAGTGCAGTTTCTATTTTACAGGTTTACACAATCATACATAATACACAGTTGAACATATGTATTTAAATTTTCGACAGACCTATCCTGTTGACCTTGTCTCTAGTTAGAGCTGGTATCCGGACAGTGGCACTTCCATCCTTCTCCTTGTCATTGCTCTGGACAACAAAATTGGAATATCTGAAAAGTAAAAGTCGTCATAAAATGAAATCGTAGCAAAGTTTGGCAAAAAACCAAAGAACCACCTAACTTGTAATAACTTAAGGATTTCAATTATGGGCTATTTTTTGTGAAAAGATAAACCAAATAATGGCGTTGGAACAACAAAAGCAATTGCTTGCCCAATTTTCCTTCTCAATTTTGGAACACAATTATTATGCTCAGCTGTCACATTAAACCCGTCTGACGCTATGAAGAAATGGATTTATTATGAACACAGTAATGTAAGTTTAATAGGCATATACCATTTACATGGTTTCATTCACTGTGACTGCAAAATGAAAGTTAGAAGGCATGAGAAATGATAAGGTAACTTGACTGTGTAATTCTCATCTAAAGATTTTGGTTGCATAATATTATTAGATCTAGCAAAATAAGACTTTCACAGTCATTTTGTAGTTTTTGAAGTATTTTCAAATGCTTACCAAAATAACTTTTAAATATTGGAAACATATGTCTAGGCCTACACAGAATGCACAATTACAAACCTTTCCAGAAGCTTAGCAATCACTGGATTCATCTCTAAAAAGTAAAATAGTTGTCTTAAGATTCTAAAGTTGATTTTGCAGTTGAGATTTCGTAGATGGTGCTAGGAGACAGCTAGAGGTCATGAACTAGGTCATGGTCATTAGACATAGCCTATGATAGGCCTACAGCATTCAATTCAAACCCTGACCTAGTCATTCATTTCAAGACTTTAATGGTAATTAAATAGTAAATTTAGTAAATTTAAATAAATTTGATGGTAGTGGTAATAGCTGACACGCCATCACAATGCATTTACATTATAATATCATGATTATAAGCCTATATTCAGATTTAGGCCTATATAAATTTTGTTGACGATACCTTTTTCATGAAAAATAAATAAAACTGCGTAATAAATAGGGCAACACCAAACTTACCAACGGCTTTAATAATACAATAGCACGGAGGCTAGTCCAGCAACTTAAGCATTACATTCGTGAGTCGTAAGTTCGTAACCTTTGTTCTATAATGTCAGCAGACAATAGCATGGGTCGCGCCGTAGTAGGCTGATCATTCTTCTTCTTTAGGTTCTCTGCCAGCGGCAGGTCCAAACGTCCAATGCCTGCAGATCATTAAAATAGCCTAAGTAGGCGTAGACCTAGGCTTCGGCACCGTTATATACGAGGTCGTTGATTTAATTGGGACTAGACAACAGCTCCGCCACTGGTCGCATTCTGCCAGTGCCAGTCCCAAGCCTGGATAAGGAGGAGGGCAACACTAAGCAGGTTAAAGGTCACTGACATTAGACTAATTTGCACTAATTAAATAGTATGTAGAAATTAGCCTACTTCTCAAAATTACATGTTTAAAATAATGTTTAATAAAATCCCATGTGTTGAAGACATGGAACCAATGAAACTCGATATAAGAAAATTAGTAAGCAATTCAAATTGAGAAAATGTTCTGTGTACTAAGAGTAGGCCTAACGTGTAAAATAAGTTTAGGAGTAACTAAATAAACCATCTGGCAATAATACTTTACTTACCATGTTGATGGTCGGTTTAAAAAATGATAACACAGAAAATAACAACTAGGTTAATAAAATCATTTATTATGCTGCATGAAATCTGTCACGTACGTACAATAACGACATTAATCACATTAAATTAACGATTAATGTATAAACAATTATGCAAAGAGACAGACAAGTAATGTTAATGTCAGGTGTCACTAAGCCAAGCAGCAAAAACGTGCTCCTATTACACTTGGCATAATCGCCATTTTAACGGATTATATTCATAACTCATTTAAATCAAGGAATAAGGAAGACCATCATGGAAAACTTGTGTTACTAGACTACAACACGACTAAATTCGTAAATTCACTAAAAAATCTTTACAATTCAATGTAATACACTAACAGAAGAAATTAATTATTTTTCCTATAATAAACTGCCTAATCCGATGCCGACAAAAAATAATTTATTTCAACCATTTAAAAATTATGACACTTTCAAAAAAAATCAGTTCTTTAAAATGCAAAATTATGTGATGATGTTGTTTCTATTAAAAGAAATATTAAGAAATATTATTATGCTTTAAATTAAAACACTATAGGCCTACCTCTAGAACAGAAACATTTAAGTCAGCACAACAGTAAAAAATAAAATCAAACAAAATCAGTTCTTTAAAATTCAAAATTATGCGATGCTCTTGTTTCTATTAAAAGAAATATTAAGAAATATTAAGAAATATTAATTTATGCTTTAAATTAAAACAATATACCTCTAGAACAGAAACATTTTAAGTACAACAGTAAAAAAATAAAATCAAACAAAATCAGTTCTTTAAAATGCAAAATAATGCGATGCTATTGTTTCTATTAAAAGAAATATTAAGAAATATTATTATGCTTTAAATTAAAACAATATACCTCTAGAACAGAAACATTTTAAGTCAGTACAACAGCAAAAAATAAAATCAAACAAATCAGTTCTTTAAAATGCAAAATTATGCGATGCTGTTGTTTCTATTAAAAGAAATATTAAGAAATATTATTATGCTTTAAATTACCTCTAGAACAGAAACATTTAAGTCAGTACAATAGTAAAAAATAAAATCAAACATTTTTAGTCAAAGACAAAAACAAAAGATCTGTAAATCATTCAGCAGACAATGAAACGCATATAGGCAAATAAAAACAATAACAGGCAATAATTAGCTGGAAGCCATAATATTAAATTCCGCATAATAGTCCTACACTAAAATACTGCTTTAAGCCACTAAGTCCGTGCCTCAGACGTCTTGGAAGATCGGAAAATGCTGACATAACAAAAATGCTGACAAAAACACCTGATCGCAGGAAACAGGCGAAACAAGACAACCACATTTTAATACTGTTCATCATAATATTAAGCAGCGCTATATCACAAGCAGGTGAAAAATAATTTACTAAAGTTTTCATAGGTAGAATTTCTTGCGTGTCCCAACTCTCATCAACAAACGAGCAATCCTATCCGCTCCTCTCTTCCATCCATCCATCACGGATGCCGAAACTCGAATCCTGCCATTCCGTACACGACGTCACAGAACAACAAGTAGTTGACATCCTCGCGTCCACCGACCTGACTCGAGAATTTCTCCCACAAGCAGTTCCATTCCGTTTCCGTTGGAGCGAGTCCGGCCAGCTCGAGCTCGTTGAGCACGCGTCGGAACTGTGATCTGGAGACGCAGGCCGTGTTCACTTTATCGTAGTCTTCGAACAGCGGGAAGAGCTGCATACGTGTGACCCTCACCTGGAAAGAGTAGAACAGTTTGTAATGTAATATTATGAAACTGTCCTCTAACCATGCAAAACATCTGTGTAATTGTATTGTATTGTATGTGATAGTTTATAAAGCGCGTCACTGAGCAAAGACTTTCAGAAGTGCTTCCAGTGCGATCGACACCGAGAAACGAAGGTAGTTGATTTGAGGTGAGAGAAAAATGAGTAAAGACTAACAGAGAGAAAGGCAGAGTGAACTGATGGTGGAAGTCCATTCCATACTAGAGAGGAATAATAGTAGCAATAATAGTAGTAGCAGTAGTTATCTGCGCTATCCGAAAGACACCCTTCTGGATAAAAATTTATTTTCGTTCCCTGTTACCGATGGGTCTAGAAAGCGACTGCCACATTCTGTCCCGATTTAAAAACTACCGCAGCATACAAAATTGGATCTGTTTACCACCTCCTGGTCTATACGCCATTCTACTTAAGACAAAGTGGTATTATTTCTGCTCAGACTCTCTCTGGCAACCATACGCCTCAACAAGACCTTAGCCAGGATTTGATTTCGGGAGGGACCCAGAGGGTGTTTCTTGGGCGGAAAATTTCTGACGACCTTTTTTTAGTCACCATTTTTCGCTTAATTTCATGTTTTTTCATTATGTGTTAGTGAATGCATTCTATTATTTTTTACATTATTCATTTTTCATGGTTTTCTTTCATGGTTTTTACATCATGTGCTAGTAAATGCATTATATTATTTGTTACATTCTCTATTTCGAGGGGTGTTCAAACACCCAAACACCCCGCTTGCTACGGCCTTGCGCCTCAAAGGCTACAGCATTCACCATTATGCACCTAAGGTTAAACTCAAGTAAATCAAGTCTGCATATCTTACTTTATTTGCAATTCGCTGCAGACATTTCTGCAGCAGCGTTTCGTGATGCGGAAGCAGCTCGTTGACGCGCAGCTTCTCCGGAAACAGGAACTGATGCGGATCAACGGTCGGCATCTTCTCCATGTTCTTAGTGGCAAAGACCTTTTCCATGTCATCATCAAACCTCATATAGTCAACGTACTGAGGATCGCCTGCGGTCTCGTAGTGGTCCTCTAGGATGGCCATCTCCGACTCTTGAAGATCGAGGCGGCAGAGGCTGACCGCTCGACGAAAGTTGATCTTGAGCATGCGACCGGTGTTGAGGTTGTCGTAGTCTGCCATCCAATCGTGAACACGAATGCGCTCCTTGAATATCTACAGAAAAAGTTATATATATATGTGAGAAAAATAGTTTTAAAGATCAGCTACTTTGCAAAATTAAGAAAGCAACTATCATTATTATAATTATTGTTATTATTATTAATTATACTATTAATTAATATGATTATACTACTACTACTAATATTAATATCATGCCTCCTACTACTGCTGCTATTACTACTACTATAAATACTGCTACTAATACTATAACCATTGTTAGCAGTAGTATTATTAGACCTTCTAAACATCAATCAATGGCCCTCAGCTACCACAAGTGAAGGACTTGCCCAAGTTCCCTACATGGCGGCTAGAGGTGGATTCGAACCCGCAACCTTCCGGCTCCAAAGCACCAACAATACCCTTACACCACTGCGCCCCACAACACAGACCTTGCTTCTGATCTTGAGCAGGACTGTATCGAGGTCCCTCGATGGTTTCATCTCTGGAAGTCGTCTCTTTGAGTTGATCATGCGCATCTCCTTCAACCGTTCCACGTACAGGAACTTCGACGGTTCCTGCGGCTCGACTTCGCCAAAGAATGCCACGTAGTCGATGCCGTCGTCGTTTGCGAATCTCGATTCGAGCGTTTCCATCTCTTCTTCGTTGCAGTGCAGCAAGGCCATCGAAAGCGCCTGACGAAACTGCAACCGAGTCAGGTGACCTTTGTTGTGTCTGCAACCAACACCAATCTCACAATTAGATATCGTAGGATAGTTGAGATATCGAAGGCAATGTGATATTACTGTAGGTAAAATAGGAAGATATATAGGGTAGGCTAAGTTGATACAGATAAGGCGAAGTAGGGTACAATAACATAGGTGATATATGATAAGCAGACAGAGAAGGAAAGGTAAATGCAGACCAGGTAATGATACAGACAAGGTAAGCTGTCAGGAATAAGCTAAAAGTAAAAGTTAATCTAAAGAAGCTATGTTTGGTAAAGTAAGGTACGATGATGATAGCAGGAATACTGGCCACATTACCATTACATTACAATTCAAAATATTTTTGAATGAATAGAAGAGGTCACCGCAGATATTTTGCTGGAGGTGCAAAACACAATGGCCACGGTAAATTTTTAAAGAAAAATCTTGACAAACACAAAATAAATCAGGAAATTAAGAATTCGGATTTTTTCATAGTGGTATTTAAATGTAAATTTCTTTGTTTCACCTTGTACATCATTAGTATTTTAGTGCAATTTTTTTTTTAGAAACCAAAAGGTAGTACTTAAAAATAGGTGCAAATTTTCCAGCTTTCCGGGGGGTGGCAAGTGCAAATTTTACCTCTATGTTTGGGCGCCCATGATGATTAGTCACATGATATAACGACAATCTGCTTACTTATCAAAGCTTTTGAAGTATGGATAGAGATGCGCCCTGCGCTCTGCAACGTAGGCAGACAACCGATTCATGAGCACGTCGTAGCGCTGGCGTTGTTCTTCCGATGCAAAGCGCCAATCCATCGTTCCTGGCTTTGGGATCTTGAAGATCTCTGACGGAGGAACTTGAACGGTCGGCATCTTCTCCAAGTTTGGAATCGTAAAGACTGGAAAAGAATTATCGGAATTTTCTTAATAGTTTGTCTCTACGGTACTTATAGTGCTACATAATTAGGACTATGTTACCACTGCTTAATTAGGACTATGTTACCACTACTTAATTAGGACTATGTTACCACTACTTAATTAGGATTATGTTACCTAACATTAGAATACATTACATAACATTACAGCACATTACTTAAAATTGCATTGCCTAAATAGCATTATAGGTCTAGTATATTACACAGTAGGCTATTAAAGAACACTTAATAACATTAAGTAGCTTGCTTAACAGCACATCATATAACATTACAGTAGCCTACATTACACAATGTTACAGTACACGAAAGAACACTAAACAACAATAAATAACATCACAGTACATTCATAAAACCACAGCCTATTACAAACCAACCAGTAAATACAAATTCACTGCAATTTACAGTGCTATATAAATAATAATCATCACACTGCATAACTGCTTAATAGGTGAATAATTGCTACACATTAATGATCAAAATATTCCACCAACCGCTTTCGATGTCCCTCTCAAATCGCGACCAAAGGACTTTATCTTCGTCCTTTGGATCTCTGTAGTATTCCGCCAAAGCCTCAAACTGCGCTCTCGTCAGATTGTGATGACCGAGCGACGACAGACCGAGTGTGCTGAGACAACGCAGGAAACGCCCTTTCGTCATCGTGCCAGTGCGAAGGTGATCGAAATCTGTAAAGTACTCGACAACCTAAGGGAGAGAGACAGAAAATACACATCAAATATTGACACTAATAATTGTACAACGTATTGAACATAAAAACACCGGTGCACCAAAGATCCTAGTGAGTGTAATAATAATACAAGCAACAATAGACTATTAGTTATGTTAATATAAACATGATTAATTACACATGTATGATTAGTTATGATAATACAAACACATGATATTTACTAAAACATCAATAGCTACAGTCGCTATATGCATATTTACAAATGTATGTAAATAAACTAAGTACATAATATTTTATATAATATAATATACAATTATACATACAGTTATAATATTATTATGCACATATAGCTGCAAAATTATTATGCACAATTAATTTGTTTTTATTATAATATAATTATATGATATATGCATATATATAATATATATAGACCGACAGATAGACAGGCAGGAAAACAGAGATAGACAGAGAGACAGAGACAAAAGTAGAGAAGAGAGACAGAGAGAAACCCCTGCAAACAAACCATATTGGAATTGTGTAAAAGAAGTCAAAAGGTTTGACGTAAGATATTCAACTCAATCCGATGTATGGCATATAATAAAAATGAAAATCCTTTTTTTCTCACTCGCAGTCGGTTGACGAGAACGTGATGTCGGATCCTCTGTATGAGACTGTCAAAGTCAACCATCACTGGCAGCTTCGGTTCACAGTGCTCCGGTGGAATGAGTTCCCTCTGGTAGTCCTTCACCGTGTCCTGCGTGTAGTTGAGGAAATCTGAAGAGCAGAACACATCAGCAGCGTTGTGATCATCTAGTTGATCATGTTTTGTTAAGAAGCACAGCTATTCGAATATGTGAGATTGTCATGTTAAGCGCCATTGTGAGATTCATGAAAGGTGCTTTTCAAATACGTTCACTGGGCTCCTTAAGCATCTGCAAGTCATTCAAAAATGAAGGATACTCTTCATTTAATCATTCATTCATTCAGTCATTCATTCAGTCATTTACTTGCTCACTCACACACTCGCTCATACACTCTTTCAGTAAATCATTCATTCACTCACTCACTTATGAAAACATACATTCAAAGCACTTCTATAGTGTTGATCCTACCTACCTACTCAAAATACAAAGAAGATCACAGTACAACTCCGGTAATGTTGATGTAGATCAGTTTTTCAGATGCTTGCAATAGGTTTATGCACAGTTCCTATTTAAAAGAGCACAGAGATTTGAAGGAAGGTTATTCCACGTCATACACCGTACATCCAACCACTAAGAATGCACAACATTGCATTTTTTAGAGTGGATTTTTATGTAAAAGAAACAACAAATTCACCACGAGATGCAGAACGAAGATTTCCATAGCGAACCAAACCTAAGGATGGGCAGTACATGTAGATCTCCTGCAAACAGCCAGAGGTGTGCCCTAACTGGCATCACCAGACACTCACATTCTTAACTCTGTCAGCTGGCTTAAAATTTCTAAAGGCATCCAATACAAATTTCATTCACTAACCAATGACTACCTACAATACTCCAAGCCCACACACTATTGGTTATTTATGATTTAGTTTGTTCTGAATGCTGTAGAAAACAGTAGAAACACTTTTAAAATTATAACGTTTATGAAACTCCAGTCACGCTTGTGGAATTTGTCTAAACTGGTGGCAGTGCCAACCAAACAATTTCAACAGGTCGCGTCAGGGTCATGGGAGTTATTCTACAGATCACAGAAATCACATGTAAGGAAAATATTGAAAATTCAAAAACAAATTTTGCCAGTTCAAGAGTAAAAAGGGCAGTACGTCAAATGACTTGCTGCAACCTACGATAGCATCGCCACTGGTCTAAATACATGTTTTCTACACAAAATCCAATATCCTGTAAAGACCTTTGTCAACTGTCTGGACGAATGCTGGATAGTTGATGTCTCCAGTCGTTGGATCGGCAAACTTCCGGCAGAGCAGACGGAAATCCTCCGGAGAAACAAAGATTGTGAGGAAAGTGAGGATGCGACCAAACTGAGTTGGAGTGATCACCCGACTGTAAGCCGTGCTCTGTCGGTAACAACACAACGTAAATAGTTCTGTTAAATAGTATTAGAATGTTAACAATAATTGTATGAAATATGCTTTTGTAATGTTTAACAATTCATTCGTGAATTTCTATAGCGCCTCTTCAAGAGGACTGCTCAGTAGGGCTTCTGGTTCTTGGTGGCAAACTGTGGCTTATTTACAAGATTTGAATCCCAGGTTAGTACAGTAGTACACAAGGACATTAAAATTAATGACAGATAGCTCTTTCAAATGTCCAACTTTGGTGAAGAATGTCACCCAGTGACAGCGTCAGCAGGTAGAGTCAGGGTCATGGCAGTTATTCAGCAGGTTGAAGAAATTAAATGAAAAGAAATTTTTAAAAGTTCTAAGAAAGGTTAAGAATAAAATAGGCAGCATGTCAAATGACCTGCCAGCCTTTCGTAATTTGCATAAAAATAGCTAAAAGAGTTCAAGACAGTCATGCCTTCTTAAGACTTAGGAAAACCTGTGTTTGCCAAGTTCAGTTCGATTAAAGGCAGAGACCACTATTTGGCAACTGGTGTGATGCAAGAGGCAATGTGGATTGACGCTGACCCTGTCGAAATCCTTGAAGTACTGATACATCATGATTCGGCGTTGCTTCACTTGATCAGATAAGACTTCAATTATTTCACGAATGCGTGCTTCCTCGCATTCCATCAGAATTGGCAAATTCTACAGCAGAGCAATTTATAAGGTCAGTTCTATTGTTATGCCACATTGCCATATGCACACATAATTATGTATTTAACTTATTGTTGTCTTAATAAGAGTGGTGTGTTGATTTTATGCATCTGTTATATAGATGCAAATTATATTAGACAGAAATACCGGTAGAACAGAATCTAACATGATTGGACCTTGCATATGGAGCTTACATTTGTTTATTCCAAAAAATTTATATAGCACCTCCTAAAGAAGCCTACTCAGAGGCACTCCCCGCCACGGCCAAGGAGAAAGATCTCGAACAACTGGCAGAAAGCAGGGAAGTTATTCCGAGATAGTAAACACAGCACATCAACACATCTAAGTACCAATGTCACTCAAAGTATTCTTATGCAACATTGTAAGCACCTTCGGCTACTACCAGCACCACCACTAACACCAGCTCCAGTACCACCTCCATCATCATCACAATCGTCTCAGTCATCAACACCAACACAAACACCATAACCAAGTCCCAACAACAACAACAACAACACCACCACCACCACCACCACCACCACCACCACCACCACCACCACCACCACCACCACCACCATCAATAATTATAATTCATTCTAAGCCTTGGTACATGAAAGGTGGGTGGTCAGTCCTCTCCCTAGCCGTCTTATCTCCTCACCAACATTGTACTCATAATAGTCGAGTAAAAATTGCGACCTAAATTGTTTCCATGCTGTCGTTGTTTAAACCTCTCGAATGTTAAAGTTTAGCGGAGTAGACAATACACTGTCCTCAACTAGTGGCAATAGAATAGAACAGATACCCTGCCAAGAGCTCCCTCAGCTGGTCTAACGACGTCCTGGGTCGGCTTCTTCTCCAGATCTGGCACAGTAAATGCTGGAACAAGAAAACAAACCTCGCTGCTAATTGTCTTCAGTTACACTGAATGGTTGATAGCAGCAAACTAATTACTTGTAATTTATCCAGAATCTTTTGCCACAGAAAAAATCACAGTCTCTTTCAACTTATTCTTGCCACAGTTTCCAATTCACGAACTAATTAGGAATCTATGCTGAAGTTTGCAATGATAAATAATACTTATAATTAATAAATAATACTTATAATTAATAAATAATACTTATAATTAATAAATAATTAAACATAATTGAGCAGGGTGTGCTCAATGTCCCTTCTGCCTGTAAAGCCATCACGCAGAATTGTATCTCACTTCGGAATGGGTTCTTTTTGTCACTCTGCTTGTTTCCCAGGGTCCACTCTGACCCCTTCTGAACACATCTCAAAACTGTCCCTTTTAGACGAAATGGGATCGGGAATGCTTCTGAGTACTGGCAGTTGCCTTAAAGGAGTGCTATATAAATCCTCGTAATGATTGAATTAATAATTTTATTAGACTATTGTATTATGTTGCATTGTATTGTACTGTATTCAGACATTTATAAAGATATTACAGATACATTATGCTAAGTAGTTTGCAGCAAAACAATGTAGAGGGATTTGCTGCACACAGATCATTTGCTCAGCACTTAAAGTCGCTACATAAATTAATCTGAGCATTTATACAGCACCTTCGTTAAAGCTTTCAAGGTGTCATTCTCAACCAAAAAAAATTCAATAGCATCAGAGAAAGAAAATTTCCACGCATAACAACAGATATCTTTCTAATCTTACCATTCTCGAGCATGTCACAGAATTCGCGATATTCCACCCTTCCATCGTCAGTTTTGTAGAACTGAACTATCTTCACCAGCTCCGGTTCTGTCAGCTGAGCCTCCGCACCAATAGCCAGAACCAGTGCCGACATGAACTGGTTCACCGTCACAACGCCACTTCGTAGCTTGTCGTAATCCTTGAAGAACTCCGTCGAACGAACTCTTCTCTTGTAGATGGCAACACGCACGCGATCCAACAACTGCTGCAGGTCTTGATCGGCTCTGATCTGCAGAAAATGCAATCGCAATCATGAATTTATATAGCACCATTTCAAGAATTTATATAACGCCCCTTCAAGAAGTCCACTCAGAGGCGCTCCCAGTCCAACCACGGTGAAACAAAAAAAGTTTTAAGGAGCCTGAAAAACACTGAGGAGTCAAGCCTAGGACCTATATAGCGCTACTTCAGAAGACAATTATTAGACCTGCTTCTAGCCTGGTTTGGAATGCACCTGCTGCTGCCAAGGGTCCCCCTCTGACAACTGTTCCCATTAGCCAAGGTTGGGTCGGAAGCGCTCCTGAGTAGAAACCTTGAAGGGCGTTATTTAAAACCTTGCAACGAATGAATGACCTAACAACACAGTTAAGTGCAAGTGAAGAAGAGCAATCGTAATCATAATCGTAATCACTGTTAATAATTGATTGTGGATATAGCTATATTCACTCTGAGGCTCGGTTCATCATGGGTTGTGAGTTGAACAAAGATGTCTAAGCATGGTTCTGTCCTAATTTTGACTTTTGAACCAACTTTCTGCACCAGCAGTACACATATTAACCACTAGACCAACATCATCATACACCAAGAGACAGAACGAGAGATAGACAGAGACAGGCAGATAGACAGAGGCTGACACAGAGAAACACAGCAAGAGAGCTAAGAAGAGAGAGACAAAGAGTGAGACAAAGAGAGACAGGGGGAAACAGAAAGAGAGAGAGACAGTGAGAGAAAAAACAGAGACAGGGAGACAGCGAGAGAAAAACAGAGAGAGGGACAAAGGGATCAGTTTGGTAGCTTGCCTTAAAACTGTATTCTTTAGCTGAGGTAGGGTCGGCAGCGCTCCTGCGTAGTAAGTAACCTTGAAAGGGTGCTATATAAATCTTCGTGGTGAATGACCATTGCCCATGTTATCAACAACATTAACATTCTCAATAACATACTTTGCGTGGCAGGTAGTCCCCAATGTCCCGGATCCGTGGCAGATATGGGGCCTTCTCCTCATCCATGACCTGTCCAAGTGCTTCAAGGTCATTGGAAAGGTTAATGTAGTTGACCAGTCCGGCTTTGTCAGGGTCACGATACTTTTGGACGAGCTTTGCAACGTCTTCCTCAGAGATGCCAGTTGGCTGGATGAAGCTGCGATAGAACTGTAACCATAGCAACCACGGCGTCATAGCAACGAGTGTGAACACGTGAAACCATAGCAACCAGCATAGCAACAATTATAAATGCAAAAGAATGAGTTCCATTGATGCGAGTTCTTAACTGAAAGAATTGCAGCCTTAACTTGAAAAATTATGGATGTAGTGTTAAAATGCGGCACTCAGAAATGACCCGTTTATTAACCAAAAAATGCTGTATGCTTCTACATTTACTAGGTTGCGATAGTATAACGTGCAAGTCTGCAGGTTTTCACTAGAAAATTTCACTTCTTTTCTTGGAGCAAAAACTTGCTAGACTCATTGGTTTACGTATGTTTTTTTTACCATGGCTATACACCAAAATGCTGCATTGTAAATTTCGGTCAAATAAAGAAAAAATGTAAATCTTCTGCCTGAAGTTTTTAGGAAATTACAGCAGACAATGTAGATTGATTCTCATATGAAGGGACACGGTATAAGTATTCAGCACTCCTAATAAATAAAGAAATAATTGGTACCTGTGTAACGGGCTTGTCAACAAATATGCAATGCTATATAATGCGAAACCAACCTGACTTTCTGAAATGACACCAATCCTGTGAGTGTCGAAGTCTCCACAAACGGTCCGTATAAATATTCCACGCCTCTGGTAGAAGGCCTGCAGTCTTCTCAACAGGCTCTCCATGTACTTCTCCGAGTCTGGGCTGAGTGGCCGGAGACTGCGAGATGTTCCGAGGCTGGAAAAGAATAATAATCACCATAGCAACCACGGTGTCATAGCAACGAGTGTGAACACGTGAAACCATAGCAACCAACCTAACGGATTTGAAAGAATGCATATTTAACCACACAAGTTAGATGGTCGTGTAGTTTGTTGATCATTGGACCAAAATTCATGTCCAAGTGGTGAGAAATTGAGTTCGGTTCCAAAAGATTATACTCTGAAGTCTGAATAATTATGTTCAAGTGCAACATTTGTAGATACACAATTTACAAATTAACACCTTGAATTCTCTATCACATGTTATTAACTACGTTCTTACTCTGGTTTTCATGTTATTGTGAAAACTTATCATGCCTCATCGACACAGAATATCCAATTATCCAAGCATTATAAAAAAACTAATAATAATAATAACAAATTTAATAATATAGCCTATAGCCTATACTATATTGTTGTTTCCAGGCATCAAAGTACAGATGAGATCTGTTCCAATAGGTTTGTCTTGTGGTGGCGTTAAATAAATTCATGATTACAACAACGATAGATATTTGAAATTGCATTACAGAACCTAAATACAACGGTTCAGCTTTTCGATTTTGAGGCATATTTAAGTCCAAAGACAGTATCCTTTTTCAGAAGTAAACTCAAAGTCTTGGCAGAAGACCCAGACTGTGGTTCAATTTTTAAAAATGACACTCATAATTATCATCTTCATAATTATCATCTTCATTGTCATGATCATTTTCCGTATGAATATCATTATCATTATTCCTATTGTTGCAGTCTATTTTAAAAGTGAAAACCAACATACAGCTCTCTTGGTTCCAGCTTCTGACAGCGTGGATCAATGCCAAGCTGTTTCGCGTCAAACGGTAAGTTGACAACATCGCAGAAGCTTCGATAGTTCATCTTCCCATTGTTCTTGAGGTCATACTTCTCGGACATCACTCGCTCCTCTTCCGAGTTCAGCCGCATGCCGAAGTTTTCCCATAACACTCGGAAGAATTGAGACGCTGAAAGTTGCACCCCAAAAAATGATTAAAGAAACTGACCATGATGGTCTTGAAAAAAATAACCTAAGGGTGTCACTGGGTCATTGGTTAATAATTGAATTGACATGTGAATGTGAACATTATTATGTAGTGAGCATCATCCTGAGCGTTTTTCCATGATTTGGTCATACAACATCCATGTTTTGTGCATCATATATCCATGCAAGAAGTTTTAAGACTTTAGCAATGAAAATCTACTAACAGTGCCTGGAAAGCCAATGCAGTTTGCACGGGTAATTGCATTGTTGTATTCCATCTATATATTACATAGCGCCTCTCAGAGTGCCCACTGATCAGAGGTGCTTGCATAATACAATAGATACAATGTAGGATTTAGGCTGAGTCTGCAGGTAGCCATTTGTGATGGTTTTTGAGAGGTGCATAAACACTGCTGGCATGCTACCAAATGCAAAATACAGCATGGATACAGTTACATAATAGTCATACATACATACATAATACATAAACATTTCTGTAAATGTAGACAGGCCTCCATGCATACATGCATATGTGTACACATCAATGCATACATATATACATGTATACATAGGTCTACATAATACTTCTGGACATAAGTACACGCACAAACATTCATAATTATGAGCTATAATATACAAATATATACATATATATATAATAATTAATATATATATTATGTGGACAAAAGAGAAGGGAGAGAGAGAAACTTACTTGTTACGTTACCCGTCCGCATCTTGTCAAAGTCCAGAAAGAACTCCGACGTGCGGATTCCTCTTGTCAGAGCCGCATTGCGGATCTCCTCCTCCACTTTGGCCACATCTGCCACCACCATTTTTGATGCTATGTACAAAATCACATGAAAACTATTCAGGATAAGCAGCAAATCTCCTCATCAAACAGTACAGATATGTGCAATTGTGCATATTGTGTGATGTTGGCCAGAGATTAAAATGTTAGCCCTATGCTACAGTATGCCATAATTATTTTTGCAATAGAACCTTTCCAAGAGACTCTCTCATCAGAGACGCTATCCATTACTCAAATTTCAGTGAATTGTAGATACACAATGCTCTGTGGAGCATTAAATGATTTCTACATGCAGAGGTTCTTAATGCAAGTCCCTTCAGGAATAATTATGGCGGGGAGGTTGAAATATGGCACAGGATTAGCGGCAAAGCCTCAGAAGATGCACAAAGCCACACCAAAGTGTGTTGATGCCATTGGCTATGTGTACAACGAGTTACTTATCACGTTAGCGCCCTATGCCGCGAAATGTTGTGCGTGAGCAACTGTTGTTTCATTTGCACTTCTTCTGAAAGATATAAAAACTTAAGGTTGGGTCTTATCTTGTTTATTTGGTCTTCCATTCACTTCACTACCTCTCTAAGACCATAAATGTCGCCGCTAAAGTTACACGACGCATTCAAAACACGGAGCATTTGTAGGGCATGCCGCTCAACCGAAACTCACGTTCTAGCTGAAGGCTTCCACAATAAAAGATTAAGCCACACGTACTTAGCAAAAGTTGTTTTACCTCAAAGAACCTTTGTATCCGCAAACTTCAAGCGACGAAGAAATAAAAGATAACTAACAGAGATAATCTTTTCCGAAATTTTAGGTATAAATGCTATCCGGCCTGTTGTATCGATAGTTGCCCAGCAACAGCGCATGCGCTCTTTTGCCTAGTCTGGTGCCCTGCTCTACTCTGTAACTTAAGTAAGTAAGTAAGTACTTTATTGAACCGTCTGCAAACGCGCTGCGGGAACATTGGATGAGAACCGAATATACTATCAAAATATTGCGTGAACAATCATAAAAATCGAAATATGCAATTCAATAATCATAGGAACACCATGAAACAAGACAATTATCTTTCTGTTCGCCGAAGACTTGAGACGCACGCGTCGCACGGGCCGATTGGTTGGAGCGTAGCCTACACTGCCTGTAGGCCTAACGCTGGACGAGAATACGAGTTCGAGGCGGTTACTAATTATAGGCTAACTGTCCGGGAACCTTGACCAAGCCCTTCACTCTACTCATTGCAGTTGCGCCGTCGAGGCACGTGTGCTCTTCTGAAAGTCCCAGGTTATGAGCTTTGTAGCAAGACTAGAAGAGCGATATATTAAACTAACTCGCCTAAGCCTGTTTCTAGCCATGGCACACAACAATGCATAGGCCTACGAGCATTCAGTCTAGTCGTCGTTGATGCAGTCTTGTTTTCTCTTTTGAGCCATTTTCAGCGTAGGCCCTAACCCTATTACAGCCCGGGCCAATTAGGCTAACGCGCCTCCACAGATGTAGAATTGATTTTCAGCTACCACTGGCACTGGTATGTGGTAGGTGGTAATGAAAAACTTTATAATAATTTAAATTTCATGAATAGTTCTGGCCTGTTGTATTTCATACGGTCGGTAGGCCTATACGCTGGTCGACTGCTTGGTCAACTGACTAATGGGCCAATCAGTCGACCAGCGTATTGACCATGGGAGTCGACCCATATAGGCTAGCCTACGTTTAATTTTAACCCGATCCATCGTAGTTCGTTATATTTTGAGATAGGCCTATAGGCCTAACGAAGCCTATCACGTACGGTATGAAATAGGCTAGCTAACTTGGTCAACTATATTCCATTGACATAGGCTATAATACGGGTCCGGTTTACTTAAATGCATTTGTGTAATAAGGCCTATAAGTTATAGATTTATTTATCCAAAAAATAAGAAATTTATATAAAAAAACTAGACATACCAAGTCGCACCATCTGTCGAATGACTCGAATCGCTCGTGTTTTACAAACTTGATCGGACTTAATTTTTTTGTCAAAAATGATGTCACCTTGAAATCTTCCTATATAATTATTGCCGTACCTCATTCACAATTGTTTTAAAACTTTAATAAATACAAATAAAACCAAGATACACAAGAGCTCTATTACTGGCCGACTAATTTCTGAAAGCACTCACAAAATAATATTACAAACCTAATAACTATAAATGCATTCATCGACATAAATTTCTGTCTAATTACTAATTATTATTCGAATAACTCGTTAGTCCATTAAGTATCCAATGGAAGCCGAATGTTGCCTTGCCCTAAGACGGAGACTCTCGATGCTCGTATCTGCTGCTCCTCGAACGTTGCTCTGCGTCACTTCCGGTCGCTCATGCATCTGTCCTTCGCGCGCAATTCTACCGGAAGCAGACGACCCAGACGACGATCTGTCGGCCGCTCTCGTGGTGACTCCATGCGGCGAAGAGACGAGTCCACCGGAAACGGCGGAGAAGCCTAGCAGGCTGGGTCCGGATCGGAACAGGGAACCAGCGTAGGACAGCGGAGGCGGAAACGAGGCTGCCGTGGGCAGTGCGCATGCGCCTGATGGACAGAGCGTGACTAGGTCTGTGGTGGAGAGGTATGAGTTGGACGCACGTAGCAACTGCTCCCACAGAGGGTTACAGTAGTCGGTGCTGAACGATGAGTGCACGGATTGAAGAGACGATGAACTTCGTATGTCTGGAATTATAATATTCAGATGACGGGAATTATTATATTCATTAATTCATTAAATTAATTAATTCATTCATTCATTCGTTCGTTCATTCATCCGTTCACTTATTTTACAAAGAAGACAATGTCATAATAATATTTAAACATTAATTCTAATCAGACATTCGTTCGTTCGTTCGTTCGTTCACCCATCCATCAATTCATTCATTTACTCATTCATACATTCATTCATTATTCTTTTCATTCATTCATTCGTTGGCTCATCTAAACAGAGAAAACATGCTCGAACATTCCTTCATTATTCACTCATTCTTTCTTTCTGTCTGTCTTTCGCTCATTCTGTCCATCGATTACGCCTTGACTAAACGTTTGAATAAGCCTATTCCCTCGACTCGGCTTTTTGGGCGCTGTAGAAATTTCGACATTACAATACTACCATTACGAGTGTACGATTGTCCATCGTATACGCTTACCTGGGATGATTGGATCCAGACGAGACCTCGACAAGTAATGATGCCACGGCGTCTGCAGATGATAGTTATCCCTCATCATCTGCTGTTGCTGCTGCTGCTGCTGCTGAAACATCATCGTCTGATCTCCTCCATCTTCATCCTCATCACTGTTCGTCGCACTGCATTCCGCATCCGTCTCATCGTGACCGCGGCTGCTGCAGCTGCGTACTGCAAGGTCATGACCTTGTGATGAACGACGCTTCAACCCCTCGCCGTCTGAGCGTTCATCGACGAAGGACGAAGATGAAGAGGAGGACACACCGACGCACGACTTCACCACATCTGACAATTCTTTTACATCATCTGCTGAATGAATGAATGAATCAATCAATCAATGGGTGAATGAATCAATGAATCAATCAATAAATAAGTGAATGAACGAATGAATGTACGAATGAGCGAATAAGCGAATGAACGAATGAATGAATGAACGAATGAATGAACGAATGAATGAATTGAATGAATGAATCAATCAATCAATGAATCAATCAATAAATAAGTGAATGAACGAATGAATGCATGAATGAATTGAATGAATGAATGAATTGAATGAATGAATTGAATGAATGAATGAATGAATGAATGAATGAATGAATGAATGAATCATGAATGAATGAATGATTTAATGAATTAATGAATTAATGAATTAATGAATGAATGAATGAATGAATGAATGAATGAATGAATGGATGAGCGTACGAAGTAAGTAAGTAAGTAGGTAAGTAAGTATGAAAAGTAGGTAAGTGAGTAAGTAAGTAGGTAGGTAAGTAGGTAAGTAAGTAAGTAAGTAAGAAAGAAAAGTAAGCAAGTGAGTAGGTAAGCGAGCAAGTGAGTGAGTAAGTACTGAGTGAATTTGTTAATTAAATTAATTTATTAATTTATATTTCTTCCATACCGTTTCCAGTAAGCGTATCAATGGCGTTCCTCGTGATCAAATTTTCGTGAACGTCCGATGTTCTCCGTGTATCCACATGACCTGCAGGCGTTCCACCGGTTGTCCTTGAGCGTCCCGAACCATGATTATCGCTCACCAAGCGCCTCGTCGTCGACGTCATCGTTTCTGTTGCCTCAGCCGAATTTCGTTCGTGGCGCCCTCTGCCCTCTGCGGATTTCAGTTGTGCAGCACAGGGAGTATTTGTTGCTGGCGACTCTTCCTGTTTGACGTCATTCAATGACGTTTCGGAGACAGAGACGTCTTGCGGACGACAGGTGGCGCGTTGCTTCTTGCGAAACTTGGCTCTACGGTTCTTGAACCAGACCTTGACGTAGGCAAGGTAAGCTTTGACTCTCAATTAGACAGCAACGGCTAGGTAACCTATATATATATATACCGTAGGTTTACAGTTTTACTTACCCTATATAGTAAGTAAAACTGTAAACCTACGGTATATATACACTTAAAGTGTGCCTGGACGGTCATGGACGGCGTCCATGCACTTCTTTTCAAATCTCAATGCCGTCCATCCACTTATTTTGCCAGCACATACAGAAAAGTTAAGGAGCGTCCAGGCACTGCTTTTTTGCAATTTAAGCACTGTATATAGGCCTACTTTACAGCTGCATGCTGCATTACGGTTGATTTACAGTTTGCAATGGCAGTTATGATTACAAAGGCAATGGCCAAATATTTACAGTAAACTGTTAAGGCTAAGTCCGCTAAGTGACTAAAAAGACAAGATATTGATGGGTGCATGCATGATTGGGTCAGTTAGGCCTAACGAAAACCTCTCGATCATGTTGTTCTTGTGTGACGTAATAAGAACTCTAGATTTTGATCTGCATTCGTGCAGTTTTGGTAATCTGTTTATTTTCACCCTCACACTTTTTGCGACTATAAATTATAATATATTACAACACGAGAGTAAGGTATTCGTCGCATAAGATAATGGACTGCATGTAGTCTGTAGCATATAATTAACAAAGGTTGCTTTTGATTCATGTGCGATTAATTGCTTGTATATACCTGGATCCTGGCCTCAGGTAGGTTGGTCATCATGGCGAGTCGTTCGCGCATGACTACATCCGGGTAGTGAGTCTTTGCGAATGTCTTTTCGAGGGCAGTCAGCTGTTGATTGGTGAAGGCAGTTCGGCTGCGACGCTGCTTCCGGTGGCCACCATACCTCGCTTCCAGAATTATGTCTACACAGAAAATCATGCAATATAGGTGTCTCATGCAGTTATAAGGCTAAGATAATAATTATGCGATGAGAAAGATGACTTGTGATAAAATATAAAGAGTGACTTGTGCAGTGGCGGCGCCCTATATATACGATTTCAGCATGCAGGTCACATCAGGGTCATGATGGGCATTATTTAGCATGCAGATCGAGAAAATTAAATGTAAAGAAGATACCGTAAAACGGGGTTGCTTTGGCCCAAATTTTCGGGAAAACTTCTGTCCACTCCCCCACAACAAGGCAATGAGCTTGAGCAAAGTGTTAAAGGAAGACATGGGGTTGATAGAATAAAACATGTGCTTATTTCTTACATATGTTGGACATAAATTTAATTTTTAATTTTTTTGTGTGTGGACAAAGTCACCCCGTGGGTCGGGGTCACTTTGGCACACAGTGGTTTTGTCGTTATTAGACAAAGTAAACCTATTGCTGGGGTGGCTTTGGCCCAAGGAATGTGTTTTTAAAAATATATAAACTTATAATAACACACAAATGACACTGGTACTGGTACTGGTACTTGTAAAAGACTTGTAAAGGACTACTGCGAAGTCATAATTATGACAATTGAAATGTTCGTGAACTCCATCTGCTTTTCAATATCAATTAATCACTTTGAACAATGTCTACACTGAAAACTAACACAAAATGACTGTGGAGCTGTATTGGTACTTATAAAAGACTTGCAAAAAGATTGGTGAGAAGTCGACTGACAAATGAAACGTCCACGAATTCCATTTACTTTCCAATGTAGGGACTTGGTGCAATTCTCGTGCAAATTTTTTCTTTGATGGAGGAATTTTTAAAATTGCTGCTGTATGGTAATATCTGATCCACATTTGAAGGCCAGTTCCAGCTCATATCACTTCTATCTAAACAGCTGACTTGAGCTCCTCGCTTTTTTGCTTTGACCATGCCATGAAATTGTTCACATTCGTACATGTGACTATAACAGTCACTTTTCAAGAAAGTGGTACCGTATGCTCAACCAAAAACCAGTCAAAATATCTTAGAAAGTGAAGTTTAGGCAAATACATTTATTAATTTTGACAAAAACATAATATATACATCGTCAGCAGTAACTTATAATATGGGCCAAAGTCACCCCAAATTCCGGCCAAAGTCCCCCCCAAAAATGTTCTTGCATTTTTAACTTACTTACTAGCAACATCGCGGAACAAACGGTGCGCCATACACATGCCATTATAATGTATATTGACAAGTGTAATTGTCACCTACGGCATTATTGACGGTAGTTCTCACAGAAAAATAATTTTGCACATCTTAAAATTTTCCATTTTTTAAGGTGTGCAAACAAATGTGAAAAATTTCAACAAATATTACAATGAAATCAATCAAATTACTTTTAAATATTCGTTATATAATGACATATCATCAGCTGTAAAGCATTTCAAAACCACGTGATAACTACGGAAGCTGGGAGGTGTGCAAACTAATTTTTCAATTTGGGCCAAAGTCACCCAGCAGGGCAAAGCAACCCCGTTTTACGGTATTAAAAATTACACAGGGTGGTCCAAAATAAACCGCACAATGATAAATTGATAGTACTTATATTCAGACCAATTCAAATATAACCGTGAAAATTCACAAAAACACAGCAATTACTTTTACTGTAACATTACATGGATGGATTTCGTTACATAAAATGTTCAATGTGTCCTCCTTGCTGCTCGACCACGCATTGAAGCCGACGACGCCATTGATCAATTGCGCGGTCAATGAAACGCTGTGACAGCTTGGTCCACTCTGTGACGATTGTTTCTTTCAGCTGATCCACTGTCGTGAAACTTCTAGGACGGTATACCATCTGTTGAAGGGCGCCCCAAACAGCGTAGTCGACTGGATTCAAGTCCGGGCTGTTTGGGGGCCACATGTCAGGCTCAACGAAAGAAATGTTCTCACGTCGCAGATACTCCAAAGTGTTCTTGGCGGTGTGTGATGGAGCGCCGTCCTGCTGTAGGGTCCAAGTGTGGTGTTGGCATATTGCACGGATGTCAGGTAAAACCGTAAAAGACCATCACCAAGAACGTGCTGACAATAATATTGACTGTTCACCTTCGCACCTAGCTCAATGACGACATTATATCAAGAAAACTGTCACTGTGCGGTTTATTTTGGACCACCCTGTATAATTTCTGTCTCCATGCATGCATGCAGGTCATTATATAAAAGGCAAGTCATGGTCTATAAAATATATATATATATAGGCCCTGTATACCTGCGAGTCGTTCGGCGAGGGTGAGTGCATTCATCGGTGGAGCGAATCCTTGCGAGAGGAGATGAGGATGGATGAGACCAGCAGCTGCTGCAGCTCCATGTCCACCGAACCCACCACCACCTCCTCCAACTCCTACTCCTCCTATTCCAGTCGCTCCTCCGCTCTGTGTGTTTCCTGTTCCGTAGGATGCATGCATTCCTCCAGATCCTCCAGGGTTTGGTCCACCGAGGACTGAACCGAACGGACCGGTCGTCGCTCCCGGCTGGACTGGGCGAGAGGCGTAGAACCCGAGACGCATGAAATTCGGCATGTTCATCATCTGCAGATAAGCAACAATCACACTATAGAAATACCGAAACAACTTAACTATAATATACAAACGATATAATATATGCAGCAATTATTTTGCGGCGGGAATTGAACCCGGAAACACTGTCTAAATCGTCAATGCTTTATTATATATATTATAATTATGGAAAAGAACTCCTGGATAAAGGCCACGACGGTTAACTCGACGTTCAGCGTTTGCAACACCCTGTGTATAGAGTTACAATACAACAATGCATTACAGTGCAATAACAATACAATGCAATACAGCTGCAATTTGATATCGCGATTCCTCTATGCAAAGCTCGGAAGTGCGTGCATGCCTATGCCCTGTAAAATGAAGTAAGGTTTAAAAAACGGAAGTAGAATATATTTCAAACTTTCAAAGTCACGAAGCAGTATACATGTATATATATTATGCTTACCAGGTCGGAATGCTGTCGAGCCGTACACGAATTCAAATTATAATTTCTTGCTCGAAAACACAACAGTAAATTCTTGGATTTCTGCTCTGAACAATATGGTCGACTTTTCACATGCACAATAATTATCGTCAAAGAGACTCTAAAGTATTTCTCTACCGAAACAATTAACCATCTCTCAATAAGCAGCCATTCCCCATGCGACTTGCTATCTATAGAGTCAATGAAATGACGTCAGCGTTAAGCGACGCTGACGACACCTGTACGCTGATCCTGCGACAATCTGGCGTGACTTCCGGGAATCGCAAGCTATACATTCGACACGCTGACCGGGGTTTGCTCGTCGTGGGCGGGGACTAGCATCTTTGAAGCCAAGAGGCGGATGCATGCAACCGCAAGCCCCAGACAGATCGCCGCTGTGATTGGTGGAAACTGTTATTGACAGCCGCGGAGATCAGACGAAGGAGCGCTCTACTGCAGTCCCGTTAAATTTCCCGGACGGATATCTTTTAACGCGTCCGTTCTATTTTGCACCTCCGTCGCATCGGTTAATCGCTAAACGCTCGGATTATCGTCTGCGTAATTGCCGCCGCTCAAGATTGGCGCTAGATGACACGCAATGAAGAGTCATAAAAATTGGCTGTAGTCACGTACATGTATAGAGCAGTTTCAAGCATTGTGGAGAATTATTGGAAATGCGTCTTAAAACGGTTTTCATAGACGACAGTGTGTATTATAATTAAACAACTCTGGAGATATGCGCCCCCCACAGGACTTACTCCTCCCCCACTTCTTTGGTGGGTTGATCTTGCCCGGCGCTGTAGTCTTTGTGGTCCAATTAAATCTTTAACGACACTGCATGACAATGACGAAGATGATTACTGATTAGTGTTGCCATCCTTATTTATTCTGTGCGAGTGCGATCAGTGGCAGAGTTAACGCCGCAGACTTCCGGTCACGTGCATCATGCATGCCTATACCGTCCAATTAACTATCCCCAAAGAAGAAAGTGACGAGAAAAATTGGTGTTGAAAGACCCTGAACTCAAAATCACCTCACTCATGCACCGACACGACTTATATATCATAGTCAGCACATCGAAGCCGCGAAGTTTGTACAAACAGATTATGGAAATCTCAACAGTTTGGTTGAGCTCTGCTCTTCGATCACAGAAACACACCCTCCCGACCCCAGCCCCGAGATGTCTAATTGTTTAGCGCCAGTTTAGGTGTTCACGTCTCTCCAATAAACGTTCATTCGTCGAATGCATGCATGTCGGCATGCACGCATTCAGTCATGAAGGTTCGGTGTACATGCATGTATTGTCGGAAAGCGACGCAAACAGCTTCGCGTTACTCGGATAATCCCGGCTTATTTGCCGAACAACGTTCAAACATCACCAACCCCCCCCCCCCACCCCAACCCCCCCATGGGGGTTATACACGCCCGTCCCCCACATCCGCTTTATGGGTTGCCGCCATCGCCGCCGGCGTCCTCGTTTGTCGGCGCCGGTGACTTGTGCGACGCTGACCTGCTGCGGTGGCGGCGGCGCATGTGTGCGGTTGATCACGTATACAGAAGTTGCGTACACAAGAAAAACTATAGGACTAAGCCAGATTAACGTCATTGATCTTGTTCGTGCTTCTCTCTCGTCGTCCATGGCTCAAACCGCAGACACCCCTTTCCTCTGGCCCTGCCCCACTGCATGGTGACCGGATCGAAACGCTAGCACACCTGGTGAGGTGATGTGTAAACGTTGGTGAAACTGGTTTCGTTTTCAAAGAAAAACGCCGCTCAATATTATGCCGATGCTTTTGCCGCACAAAGCCAAACAGCGTTTGGCCTGATATAGCTTACGTTAGTTATCCTGGTCAAACTATAAATAGTCTCAATGGTTTAGAAAATTATAATAATGATTATATACTGGGAGAATGTAAACGACAATGATTTAGCGCATAAATAAATAAATGAATGAATGATAATAATGCAGAAACTGATGTCACATGACCACTATTCGTATTCGGTCCAACCACTGCTATTCGGCCGAATTCCGAGTAGCTATATTTGGACCGTTATTCGGACCCGAACCGAAAACGAATTAAGCGAATGTTCAGTAGGCCTATGCCGCATACAATACAATACAATGCATACAATGCCATACATACATCCATACATAATGCACACATAATACATACATACATACATACATACATACATACATACATACATACATACATACATACATACATACATACATACATACATACATACACACATACATACATACATACATACATACATACATACATACATACATACATACATACATACATACATACATACATACATACATACATGATACATACATACATACATACATGCATACATACATACATACATACATACATACATACATACATACATACATACATACATACATACATACATACATACATACATACATACATACATACATACATACATACATACATACATACATACATACATACATACATACATACATACATACATACATACATACATACATACATACATACATACATACATACATACATACACTCTTAATTCTACTACGTCAAAAAAATAACATACTAGGTACGTCACAATGTAGTGACGTAGTAGTCTCTCATACCTGACGTAGTGGAACGTCACTCTCCTTAATCTCAGCCAGCGCTCAGCGTTGTTAGCTACGTTACAGCTATGGCAACGTACCTAATACGTTGTGGTCGACGAATTAGAGCCCGGATTCATTGTGTGTGCTTGAACTCAAAAATATAGTCCGAGTAAAGACAAGTAAATTTAGCGGCTATAAGTCTGTTAAATAATTTTTGTAAGCGAGTGAATTAACATTTTATTCGTTATGCAATATTTTAATATGCGAGAATAAACCCGGGCAGTATTAGAAAAACAAATTCGCAACATTTGAACAGCACATTGCGGCGCGCAGGAATTTCACCAGGTGTGAGACGTCATACCAGCGGCAAAACAATGATGGCCTCTCCGTGTGTCCATGCTTAATCACAAATTTTCCAACAAATTAGACCTAGGCCTACAATTACTATGAAATAGACAAACATACAAACAAAAGCACTAATCAGATAAGTAAACAGGAGACGCTAGTCACGAAGGCAATCAGTTAGCAAGGGGGTGTAAACGTTCACGCAGGCCTGTTAAGGAATTGGTTTAGTAAGTAAGTAGATTACCTTTTTTACTAGATTGTGGATTAGACTACCGACAGATTTATGCACAATGACTTACAAAAGGTATATACCATTGCAACAATTTTTTAAAAAGTCGTATGACATCCACATAGGCTAATACAAGTTCTCTTGGAAAATGCATCAGCCCTAGGTGGAACAGAGACAAATGACCTAAATCACGTGCTGCATGGGTGAGCTTACTGTTCGATATCGTGAAAGACGTGACCTGGCCCCAATAGTAGACCTACTAAACATTCCAAATAGGCCTAGGCCTATGCAAACAAATTATCATAGAGCTTCGAGTCACTGGATCTGACAATCGAATTTCACCAGGTGTGATTCATACCTGCACCATGAACACTGCTGGCCTCTCAGAACGGCCATTTTGAATCCCAAAATTTCCAGCAAGAATTGGACATAGCCTACGCCTACAATTACTATGAAATAGACAAACATGCAAACAAAAGCACTAATCAGAGAAGTAAAGAGGGTACGCTAATTACGAAGGCAATCAGTTAGCAGGGAGTTTAAACGCTCACGAAGGCCTGCATTATGTGATTTTAAGGAATTGGTTTAGAAAGTAAGTAAGAAATATTGTGGATTATAGCCTAATACCAGACAGATTTATGCATAATGACTTACAAAAGGTATATACCATTACAACAATTTTTTGAAAGTCGTATGACATCCACATAGGCTAATACAAGTTCTCTTGGAAAATGCATCAGCCCTAGGTGGAACAGAGACAAATGACCTAAATCACGTGCTGCATGGGTGATCTTACTGTTCGATATCGTGAAAGACGTGACCTGGCCCCAATAGTAGACCTACTAAACATTCCAAATAGGCCTATGCAAACAAATTATTCTAGCGCTTCGAGTAACTGGATCTGCATTGGAATTTCACCAGGTGTGATTCATACCTGCAGCGCAAAACACTGCTGGCCTCTCAGCACGGCCATTTTGAATCTCAAAATTTCCAACAAGAATTGGACCTGCGCCTATCTTTACTATGAGATAGACAAAAATACAAACAAAATCATTTATCAGAGTGAACAGGGTACGCTAGATGTCAAGGCAATAATTATTAATTTTAGCAATGTGGGTTTAAACGATCACGTAGTCGTTCATTAGGCCCTATAGCCTAATGCCCTAATACGACTTGACGAAATTGGTTTAGCAAGTAAGTAGGCTAAGAAATATTTTAAATTTCACTACCGACAGATTTATGCACAATGTCTTACAAAAGGTAGCCTAACCTAGCCTGTAGGCCCTATGCCATTGCAATAATTTTAAAAAGTCGTAGCGTATGACTTCAGACATCCGCATAACAAAAGTTCTCTTGGCAATAATATTGCATCAGCTCTAGGTGGGACAGGTAGCCGACTGTTAATTCGAGTCACTTAAAGTCAAAGGCTACACTTGATTTTTTGTAAACGTCCCCAGTATTCAATTCAAATGTCGTTTTTCAAAACGGAACCTTTAACGAATGGGCCTTTCATTAGATTTCTGACATTGGAATCGCGCTAAAATAAGTCAGCTTTGTTAAGTAGCAGAACAGTTCAGAAAGTTTGGTATTCCAATTGGCTGACACATGAAGTAAAAAAAACGAGACACACAACAATGTAGCGTAGTAGCGCAGCAGCTCATTCCAAGGCTTATAAAAATTAGAGCTGAGATCGGTTACCAGAAGGTTAAATAAGCCGGGCAGTTCTTCAGACCGTTGTTTATTAGGCCTAAGTGTGGAATTTGAAAGTGCAGCATTGGATGACTGTGAATGAATTCTTGAAGAGGAACCGAAATTTGTCTAATTCACCGTTCTCGTAGCTTAGGCCTAGACCCCTAATTGCTTTAAGCTTAGGCCTAAAGTTCATTCGGTTCATCTAAACAATACAGCTGAAATTTCATACAGCCCTCTTTACAATGCTCAGAAGTGCACACACGCTTCGACGGCGCAACTCCAATAAATTTTAGCCTTTAATTGCAGAGCAACGTTGAGTGGAGGACTTGCTCAAAGTCGATATAGGCTACAAACAGTAGGCCTAGGCCTAACTGCTTCGGACGGAGATCGAAACCGCACTCTACGCATTACAGGTCGACTGCTCTAACCAATTGGCCTGATTGTTAAAACGGATCATCTCTTAGATTTCATTATTTTTTCGGTTCAGTCTGTTTGCAGGCTAAGAGTCGGGAATCTCATGAATCGCATTTACATTGTGATAGCGACCAAAGCTACAGCGTCAAGAAATGCGCTAAAGCAATATCTAAGTCTGCGAGGAGGCGGAAGCTTTGCAGGCTATGCAGCGGGAAGATGGTGGCCGCTGGAAAATTGTTTCAAAGTCATCGCATATTAAAGAAACGGAACGTAACTTTGTTTTTTTCAGGTATGATATATAATTGTTTTTGTGCATTCGGACTATTTGGCCTATTTGCGTGTGCTCATTACATGCACGTGTTTAATAGCCACCGTTGCGCCTTCAGTACAGGAGCGCTGACCGAATTTCCGAAACCCGAAGCCCTGAAAATAATAAGGGCCGGATAATAAAAATTGATATATTAAATGTAGTATCGCGGACCGAATGACGACATAATCTAACCATAACTGACCCTCACGACGCCTAATCTGAGCCCTAATAATTTCCCCAATGTAAATTCTGATTAAAGGTTTATTTCAGGTACACATAAATTTAATATCTTACCTATGCTGTAATTTTATTAAATTTCTTTTCATTCAATCGCCACTGGTCATGTGCGTTCTATGCACTGAGTGTGTTGAATAAATTACTCTGGACACTTGCTATCAGACAGCTATTGTGACTTGTCAGATTACTGACGCATATGTTTGGGATTGGTAATTAGCCTATTATGTCGTTTGTGTCTTATTTATTTTTATTGTGGATAAGTGTGTGCTGTGTTCTTTCATCAACAGTGCATGTTGTGACTTGCTTTTCTGTGGGTTTCATTTATGTTTTTATTTGGATTTTTTCTTCACTTTTTGTTCCGTTACAAATAACCTTGTTTTCAGTTCATGGGCACTTTACCTAGATCTATAAGTGAATAAGTAGCATAGAATGATGAATTGAAAAAATGATTGTCTAATGACTTTTTGTAATAGGCGACCCTGTTTGCGGAAACTTTGGTTCTTTTGGGTTTACCCATGCATTGCTCATGATTGGTTGATGGCTGCCTTTCTGTTATGCTCAAACACTATTTAATAAACTACTCAGTTAAATAAACGTATATGAGTTAATTGTGAATGAATACCTGTTGAACTTATTGCAAATGTAATAAATTTACAGAGTGCCTCTGGAATTGAAACTACAAAACTCAACAGCATGTATGCATGTCACAAGGTACATCACCACTTGAATTCATTCAGGCAAGTGTTCAGTAACTCACAGCTGATTCAGAATTGTCGCTTCAGCTGTCATTTCACTTGCTTACCTAATTGCTGGAAAGATTAGGCACTTATTACGAGGTTGGTCAGAATGCACTATTCTTTTCCTATCTGGTGCAGCTATTTTGTTTATCTCTGACATACTGAGTCGATGTCAATCTATTACTCTCCTCTTTACGTCTTTTCATTCTCTAGATCTAGATCTGTTTCCTCAAAGCCTATTTCTTCTCTCAGTGTACTATCTTTGTGAAAGTTAATGAACAGTCACTGTTGTGAGTGCTATATAAATTGCAAATTACATTACATAGACCAGCATCAGTTGTCAGATTGAGAATGAGTAGACTGATGTTGAATGGCTTGCGTTTTGTGCTAGAGTTTTATCTCCCATAGACATCATGTGCCGTCTTATGTTACAGGCAAATTTATCCATTGAAGCTCATATTATTCTGAATGATAAATATACCATGGCTAAGTATGATGTGCTGCCATTACCTTTCTCTAACAAGGAGCACCATTCTACACATATTGATTAATCTAAGTTTTTCCCTTCGTCAATCTGAGTACATCACATTGATTGCTGGAAGGTAATTTTTTTTGACATGAAGACTCATGAATTAATGTGGCAATCCATCGTGCATGGTGAATTAGCCACGTCTTGAAGACTGATTTTCAAGGTCAATCATTATCATCTTAATGAGTTATTGATTGTCATTCCTAATCTCGGAAGGTGATTATGTTGCAGGAAACTCCCTGAAAAAATTGACTGCTGTTTCAGGGGAGTCTTCAATACTGTATGTGGCTTCCATTCCTCGGAAATCATCAGATGTTACAACTAACCAAGCACCTTTAAACATTTTGATGACTGGTATGTATGCTTAATTAGATGGATTTAAGCACAAGGTGAATGCATTGTTGCTCGTAGATCATTATGATTTTCTCTGATGTCCTCTTGAGGATCCCAGTTGACATAGAAACGCTTAGTCCTATATATCTTCCTAAGTGTTGAGTTTATAATTTATTTCATGCTACATGAGTAAGCCAGTTATAATGTGCACCTAATTATTTCTACGAGTTTCCATTTAAGATGCTTACTTCACCTACTGCCATTGCCTGTTTGTATCTTAGTTTGGGGTTACTATGGATCTAGTTTACTTTTTTGTCATGGATTGATCTGCAAGTTGCTGAAAGGCTCGGTGTTATTAACGGCCCGATGGGTGGTTTGGCTGTTCAGGGTGTATCGTGGCTGATGGTCGGTCAGGTCTTCAGGGATTTTAGTTTGACGGAGGTTGTTTTCGTTTGAATGGTTTATCTTGTAGTGGGAAATAATTAACCTAGTGTTACTACTATGCTGATTAATGGTTATTTTGTTTATTACTTCTTGGACCGCTTTGGTCCTATCTGATGATGATCTATGCTTAATTTTTAAAAATCTTTTTCAGTCTGAATAATGCTTTATTTGATTGATGTGTTGCTTTACTGATTGACTTTAAGCTCATTCTAGGTCTTACGACCAGGAAAGTTCTACTGCTCCTCTCTGTGCCCATTGACCAGGTGTCACTTGGCTCTCATCGTTAAGAATCTGAAAACAGAATATTTTGAAGAGGTGCTATATAAATCTTCCTTAATAATAATAATTATTATAATGATCACAGAGGTTTATGTGTACCTGTACATCATTTACTCTATGGTTAGCACTGCTTGAGTAATCTAATATATTACTTTGACCTGGTTATATTTGTCAGCTGAATTACTCATTTTACTATTTCAACTTGTGACATTCATAATCTTATTGTATTTTTTTTACATCAGTCTGACCTGAATGTAAGTATGTAGGTGCTGCCGCTAGAGTCTCACCTAGTTTGCTCCTCAGTGATGTTTACATGGGTGATGTTTTAAAATAGTATTAAAATGAATGCGGCTGCTATGCAATACAATTGAAAAGGAATTATTGTGTGCGTAGATCTTTTTATTGGTGTGTCTCTGTGTGTGTTTGGGTGGATTTTGTGGGGGTCTGCGACTGTTGTTTTTATAGATGATAATTTTAAATTGCATTAAAAATGAGTGCTACTGCTGTGCGATATAATTGAAATGCATTATTGTGTGAGTGGATCTTTTATGGGTGTGTCTCTGTGTGTGTTTGGGTGGATTTTGTGTGGGTCTGCGGCTGTTTGTTTTTATTGACGATAATTTTAAATTGCATTAAAAATGAGTGTATCTTTTATGTTTGTATGTGCACTTGTTATAGCGCCCCTTCAAGCTCTCTCTACTCAGAGGCGCTCCCGATGCAGAGCGGACACTGCATCGGAGTTTCACGCCAAAGCGCTGAGTAATTGTGAGTGAAGGACTTGCCCAAGGTCCTTACGCGGCGAGGTGGATTCGAACCTCGGACCTTCCGGCTCCAAGGCAACGACGCCACCACTAGACCACCGCGCCCCACATTTTATGGGTGTGTCTCTGTGTGTGTTTGGGTGGATTTTGTGGGGGTCTGCGGCTGTTTGTTTTTATTGACGATAATTTTAAATTGCATTAAAAATGAGTGCTGCTGCTGTGCGATATTATTGAAATGCATTATTGAGTGAGTGGATCTTTTATTGGTGTGTCTCTGTGTGTGTTTGGGTTGATTTGTGTGGGTCTGCGGCTGTTTGTTTTTATAGACGATAATTTTAAATTGCATTAAAAATGAGTGCTGCTGCTGTACGATATAATTGAAATGCATTATTGAGTGAGTGTATCTTTTATGGGTGTGTCTCTGTGTGTGTTTGGGTTGATTTGTGTGGGTCTGCGGCTGTTTGTTTTTATAGACGATAATTTTAAATTGCATTAAAAATGAGTGCTGCTGCTGTACGATATAATGGAAATGCATTATTGAGTGAGTGTATCTTTTATGGGTGTGTCTCTGTGTGTGTTTGGGTTGATTTGTGTGGGTCTGCGGCTGTTTGTTTTTATTGACGATAATTTTAAATTGCATTAAAAATGAGTGTATCTTTTATGGGTGTGTCTCTGTGTGTGTTTGGGTGGATTTTGTGGGGTCTGCGGCTGTTTGTTTTTATTGACGATACTTTTAAATTGCATTAAAAATGAGTGCTGCTGCTGTGCGATATTATTGAAATGCATTATTGAGTGAGTGAATCTTTTATGGGTGTGTCTCTGTGTGTGTTTGGGTTGATTTGTGTGGGTCTGCGGCTGTTTGTTTTTATTGACGATAATTTTAAATTGCATTAAAAATGAGTGTATCTTTTATGGGTGTGTCTCTGTGTGTGTTTGGGTGGATTTTGTGGGGTCTGCGGCTGTTTGTTTTTATTGACGATAATTTTAAATTGCATTAAAAATGAGTGGATCTTTTATGGGTGTGTCTCTGTGTGTGTTTGGGTGGATTTTGTGGGGGTCTGCGGCTGTTTGTTTTTATTGGATAATTTTAAATTGCATTAAAAATGAGTGCTGCTGCTATGCGATATTATTGAAATGCATTATTGAGTGAGTGAATCTTTTATGGGTGTGTCTCTGTGTGTGTTTGGGTTGATTTGTGTGGGTCTGCGGCTGTTTGTTTTTATTGACGATAATTTTAAATTGCATTAAAAATGAGTGTATCTTTTATGGGTGTGTCGCGGTGTGTGTTTGGGTGGATTTTGTGGGGTCTGCGGCTGTTTGTTTTTATTGACGATAATTTTAAATTGCACTAAAATGAGTGCTGCTGCTGTGCGATATAATTGAAATGCATTATTGTGTGAGTTTTAAAAATGAGTGCTGCTACCTTTTGATACAATTTACCAGTAAATGCATGATTGTGTATGTTTGCGAGTGGATTTGTTTGTGGGTGTGTTCCGTTTGTGTGGGTGGGTGGGCGGTTGTGTGTTTGTGGATGTGTGTGTGTGTTTGTGTGTTGGTCTTTGGATGTTGTTTTTATGAATGATGTTTTAAAATTGTATAGTAATAAGGCCTGCAGCTATGCACTACAATTTAAATGCATTATTGGGTGTGGGTCTGTTTGTGGTTTTGTGTTTGTGTGTAGGTCTGTGGCTGTTGTTTTATATAGACAACGTTTTAAAATTATATTAAAATCAGTGCTGCTGCTATGCACAGGGGCGGATCCAGGGGGCCAATCCGGCCATGGCCCCTGTTTAAAACTGCCATGGGACGTGTACCCCCCCCCCATTCGGTTTGAAATTAGCAATACGAATATGGGTGTCCAAAAAGGTCATCAACTCTTTTTTTTGTCGGATGAAAAATACTTTTTCTTTCAGCCAAAGACCGATGAAAAAAGCTCATCAACTTTTTTGGTGGTTGAAAAGTTTTTTTTCCTCAGTGACCCCCCCTTGGAACAGTTCTGGATCCGCCAGTGCCTATGCGATAAAATTTGAATACATTATTTTATGTGTGTATGGTTGTTTGGTTGTGTGTTTTGTGGGTGTGCTCTGTGTGGGTGATACTGTGTGTGGGTCTCCGTCTGTTGTTTATTTGGAGTGATGATGATGATGGTGCTCTGCCAGTAGGCAGGTTCATTGGCAATGATGGGTTTACAGCAACTTGCCCAGGGTCGTTCCGCAGCAGCTTGCACCCCTGCGTCCCAAACGTACTAGCCCGAGATATCTAAATCTTTGAATGTCAACTCCCACCCCGGGGTTTGAACTGCAGTCCGTTGCAACCAACGTCTCGCTTACCGATGTAGCTAACGAGGCCAGTGGTTTGTGTTTTTGAAATTGTATTAAAATTAGTGCTGCTGCTATGCGATATAATTGAAATGCGTTATTGTGTATGTGTGCAGGTGTGTCTCTGTGTGTAGTTGAGTTTGTGCGTGGTTCTGTGGCTGTTTTTTATATGATCGTTTTTAAATTGTATTAAAATGTGTAGTTGAGTTTGTGTATGGGTCTGTGGATGTTTTTTATATGATCATTTTTAAATTGTATTAAAACGAGTGCTGCTGCTATGGGATATAAATAAGTGGCATGCATTTTTGTGTGACTGTATCTTTTATTGGTGTATGTGTTTGGATGGGTTTGTGTGTGGGTCTACAGCTGTTGTTTTTATAGACGACGATTTTAAATTGTATTAAAAATGTGCGATATCATTGAAGAGCTTTATTGTGTGGGTGGACCTTTTTGTGTTGGTTGTCTATGTGTGTGTGTGTTTGGGTGGGTTTGTGGGTGGGTATGCGACAGTTGTTTTTATAGATGATGATTTTAAATTGTAATAAAATGGGTGCTGCTGCAATGCAATATAATTGAAATGCATTATTGTGTATGTGCGTGTGGATTTGTGTGTTTGTGTGCCTGTCGGTTTTTTATATGGACGATAATCTTAAATTGTATTAAAATGAGTGTTGCTGCCTTGCAATACAATCTAAATGCGTTATTGTTTAGTGTGCGGGTGGGTATTGCGTATGGGTGTGTGTCTGTTTGTGTGGATTTGTGTATGGATTTGTGTGTTTTTTGTGAAGTCTGTGACTGTTGTTCATATGTACGATGTTTTAAAATGAGTGCTGCTACCTTGTGATACAATTTACTGGTAAATGCATGATTGTGTATGTGTGTGGGTGGATTTGTTTGTGGGTGTATTCTGTTTGTGTGTGTGGGTTTATGTGTTTGTTTGTGTGTGTATGGTCTGTGATTGTTGTTCACATGGACAATGTTTTTAAAATGAGCGCTGCTACCTTGGGATACAATTTACTGGTAAATGCATGATTGTGTATGTGTGTGGGTGGATTTGTTTGTGGGTGTATTCTGTTTGTGTGTGTGGGTTTATGTGTTTGTTTTTTTGTGTGTGGTCTGTGATTGTTGTTCACATGGACAATGTTTTTAAAATGAGCGCTGCTACCTTGGGATACAATTTACTGGTTATTGGCCAAGGGTAATGTTTTGTGATCAAACACTGTGCATGTGCACACTGCATGTGATCCTACCGAGCACCATAGTTGCTGGAAGTTTGTCAACTCTTCATGCAATTGCTGAGATTACTCACATAGTTGATCTGCAATTTTCTGCCAGACTCTGTACCTTTTAATCAGCACTTCAGGTGCAGTTGAAAGCTGTATTTATTACATCTCACCGATAAAACTTTCTTTCATAAATCTTGCAGGTCTTTTTCTTTCACCGTAGCTGGGTTGGGAGTGCCGCTGTGAAGATTTCTTGAAGGGGTGTTATCTAAATCCATAGAATGTATGAATGAGTTGAACTTTAAGGGAGCAGTTATAGATAGCATCCTCTTTGCTTTTTCCAACTATTTGCCCAGTTGTGTCTCACTCTGAAATGGCTTGCCTGTTGATTAAAGCACATTATTTCTGTGAACCAAATTCATTCTAGGTTGTAGCCGAATTACGTGATATTACTGTAGAGCCCCTAAGTAATTGCATATTCTATGCCTATATGTGTCACCGTGCGAAGGGCTTATAGCAGGGCTTCAGTCACCTGGGAGTTAGAGATGGGCTTGAATCAGATTTCTGTATGTGTGACTTCCTTAGCATGCATATTTGCAGGTTCATCTGCCTTGTCCTGTGTATTCCCACTTGTTGATTCAGAGGAAATGGATTGGAGTTTGCCAAAGCACCGTGCCAAGTCAGATTGCTAAATTTTAAGCGTCTCTCTTGTTGATGTGTTGTTGAGCCAGGTACATAACTGGTATTTATTTGGTCTTTGATGACAGTGGTATCTTCAGTTTTGTAAGACATAATTACCTTTGAATTGCCTCTGGAGTCCTTGTGATACCTTGGGTGAATTTTTTGGTTGTTAGCAATTAGAACACCACTCTATTTCCTCTGAATCATCAAGTGTGAATACACAGGACAAGGCAGTTGTCAAAAGTTTGTTTCTTTTTGTAGGTATACGAAGAGATATCAACTGAGAATACTCACCCGGGTTATCTGCCATTTTTCTGCTGGTTAAAATTCAGGATCTTCTCGACGCCCAATGACCAATGACCTCTGTAAGTACAGTTTGGCTTTATACAAGGAATACTGTGCAGCATCATTTTTTCTTTTCCAGCTATTTGTCCAGTTGTGTCGCACTCTGTGAGGACATGCCAGCTGATTAGAGCTGCTGATTTCTATAGACCAAGTTTATCATGGATCAGTTGCTGTATAACTGTATGATGACACTCTTTCATGCTCATGCTAATTGCAGGTGCTGTGCCTGTCATCCTATGAAGAGCATATATAGATATGGTTTCCTGTACATGCCACCTCCACAGCTTGCATAATCATAAGCATGCCTCTCGTGTGTTTATGCTTGTTGATTTAGTGCAGTCGCAGTTTGTCTTGACACTCCGACAAGTCACAGGACTTCACTAGATTATTAGTTGTACTCTTGACGATGCGTTGTTGAGCCAGTTACATTTTTAGTGTTTAGTGCTATTGGTTTAATGATTTGTACCTTTGTCTTTGATGACAGTTGTATCTTTTACTTTGAGAAGAATGTGACTCTCCTTTGCTGTTCTGTCTTGTACCTTTCTTAGGCAAATCTTCTTTAGTATATAGTTATCAATTACAACCTAACTTGAGTATTTGCAAACGCTTTAGAATAATTGGACAGATTACAAACCTGCCTAAAGCTTGGCAGTTCTAGAATAGTTTTACAGCCATTATCTTCTTCACAATTGCTATACCATCTATTAGCAGCCACCAGCCACTGTTTCCATAGATGACACTGGTGCTATTAGTGGCACTTTCTGTAACTGCTTTATTCTCTGGCAGGTGGATTTATTGCCAATTGTGGCTTGGATCAATCCATCTTATATTATATTGTAATTGTAATCGAACATTTATAAAGCACCACTTCAAGAGAACTCCTCAGAGGCGCTCTTGTTGTAACTCAGTTTGTGCATGCAAACTCATGAGTGCCAATCACTTTCCTCAAGTCAATTTCTTCTTTTGTGGACCTTGCTATGATTATTGTATTTCATTGCAACATAAATAAAATATTACTGTAATTTTTCAAAATAATGTGATACTTGAACAATTGGTCAGATTGAGAAGTATAATTTCATTAGGTTTAAAAATACATGAGCACAAAATATCCAAAAACATGAATGTTGGTGGTTCTTGTTTATGACTTCAACACTCGCTTCAGTCTTAGTCTTTGGAAACTGCAAGATCTGGCAAGCACTGTGTCAACAGCTTACTTCTTTGTTGAGTGAGTGGAGACAGCTTTTCTTTCTGCCTCGACCACTTGTTCCTACTTTTCTTCTGCATTATGAGTTGCTGAAGGAAATGCTTTTCTTCTGCATTTTGAGTTGCTGAAGAAACTGCTTTTCTTATGCATTATGAGTTGCTCACATTCATGTAACAATTTCACCCCTTCTGCGTAAGTTCACCACTCAATTGCTGAATTCTCTCTGCCTTGCTTGTAATTGTCATTTTCTTTCAATTTTTCCAGTGAAATATAAGAAAGGACCAATCCAGGCAGGACAGTAGTGCTCGTGTTCGCTCTGTGCACAGTGCACACCTACCCAGACGATAGCCGTTCAGTCCCACAGTGCCACTTCTGACCTTCACCACGCTTTGTACAAATTATAGGGACAATCTTCACTTTACCTGTTGCAGGAAGTTGGTCAGTGAGCACTGAGAGCAGTGTCATACTTTCAGCCTCACCTGGAAGATACCACTAGCGGTTATCTAGGACCTTCATTGCAGGATCGCTGATCTCCCATCTCTGATTAATGCTTTCCTTAGTTCAATTGAAATTTCGTGTAAAGCTTAGTGGTACAAGTCTGATATGGTAGTAAACTGCACTTTGTGAACACGGGTTTCCGCTTGGCACAGTTGTAATTGGGACGGAAGAGAACATTTTAAGATGTGAAGCCATCCGAAATTTCTCTTAGATTTCAGAATGTCCGTGTTTTCCGAATTTGGTCCTAAAGCTATGAAATTCTTATAAATCATCGTATCATTTCATGACTGGTGTCGTTTCAATATATTTAAAACATGAGTAATACGAAACTAAAGTCAAAATTTCAATTTCCTAGTGGCATGTTCCCTTGTTACCCTGTATGGTTTCTCACAGTTCTAATTATTAAGCATGGGATCCATTTGGAATTTGCCCTCAGAACACAAAAAGATGCATTTTAAGAAATGATGTCCTTTGCACCAAAGACATTCATACAAATTGTCAAGACATGTGTCGTGTCATTTATATATATAATTTTTGACCCGAAGAATACCAATCTAAGGTCAAAAATTATCCTAAGACATCATTATAAAGGCAATATGGTCAGTTTTACAAAACAGCAAACTGTTTATATAAAACAAATATTTCTGTTGTTTTTTTCCAGTTTTTAATACATCTGTTGTCATTCTGGATGGTTTTTGAAGTTTTATTTAGAGAAGTCTTCTATGCAGGGCCGGCTATTACTAAAACACAATATTAACAGTAATTTCTCGTATTTCACTTTTTTGCTCAAAAGTAAGAAATTACTTGCTTAGCCATGGTTATTCTCAAATGTCCCTCAACAGTTGAACTTCACCAGCAGATTATAAAGAGCATATATTTGACCTAGTCATGGGTCCACTGTGAAGTCCACATATCTCCTCACTGTATCCAGCCCCAATCAACTAGAGATGATACACTGGAGATGATGCCGTCTGCAGAACTTCATAAATTCCCAGCTTGCTATATGTTGTGCCACCATTTTCAATCCTAAGGGAAATATCGGTTAGCTCTTCTTCTTGAAATATTCTCTTAGGTCACAACTACAAATGTGCCAAGCGGCAACCCATGTTGAAAAGTGCAGTTTGCATTCCCATCTTGAAATCTTATCTGTGCCTTTGTGTAAAGAAGGGAACCACACAGCTTTAATTGAAAAATCTTCCTTTCTTCCTTCTTTACTAGATGAATAAATCACGTTGATCGTGAAAGTAGTGTATTTTGATGGCGTACAGTATATTTATTTTGGCTGGTATATTTAATTTGGCTGACCAGTGAATTATTTAAATCCGACATCCAAGAAAATCCAGTGTCACTCCAATAAGTTCTTGGTAGTCATCTCTGAATCTGACTTTCTTTGAGAAAACACCTTGAGTAAATTGAGCATTGTATCGTGGAATACTTCAGTGCCAGATATGACTTCCAGTTATTGGGGGTTCTCACACTTTACCACACAGCTTTATATATCTCATATCTCTTAAAATGGATAATTTTAGCATCTGTGGTGATTTATATGAATACAGACCATCTCATCCATTTTTGTAGGAGTCATTGTTGATCTCCATCTTACTATTTTGCTTGGATGGGAACATTATGTCGATAACCTACACAAATTCAAAAATATAGGAGCTATATACTTAGATTTGAAAACTGTATCCCAAAGCTATTCCACATTTGTAACTCGCTTATTTTTCATGTCTCTCATATTACCATATTTCATGAGATTCTGATTACCCCTCATGCATTAATCCTTTGTTTGCATTACAAAAGGAGGAATAAGATTCATATATTGCTCTTGGACAACTAGCACTGCTTCTCTTTTTAATTTTTTTCTTCTGTCCTTATGTAAATAATCACATTTCATGTCTCTTTATTCATGACTTGGTGGCCTATCGGTAGCGTGCTTGCTCACGGAGCGGGTGGTTGCGGGTTCGACTCTCGGTATCGACCTTGGGCATGTTGTTTACGCACACGTGCCTCTGTCACCAAGCAGTATAATTTGGTACGGGCATTAGCTGGGAAGTAAACGGCAAGTCTTGCGATACACTGGCCTCGTATCCAGGACCTTGGCACTCTTCCTCTGCTGGCTCAAGGCTATTGAAAAGGAGATGAGCACCTCACTGTGTTCCACATCGAATTGGATGGACTTTCTTCTTTTCTTCTGGTTCTCTGTCCCTAGGCAGGTTCGGCTGTCCAATGTCGCCACTCTTCCCTCCGCTGGGCCTCCTTCTTTAGTCTTTGATATCCGATCTTCTTCATCAGCGTGTCCAGCAACATCTGTCATGGTCTTCCTCTTGCTCGTTTCCCCTCCATTTTTCCTTCTATCACCGTTTTCACCAGACTGTCTCCTCTTAGCAAATGCCCTATCCATTTTGGACTTTACTTTTACTTTATTCATGATTGCTTCTATTTAAGTTTCTAACATTCGTGCACATTTCTCCAGGCATTATTATAGTTAAGTGAATTTAAGCAATCGTCAATACATTCTTAGGTCCTTTACTGTTTAATTGGTAATCGGGTGGTATTGACAGTATGGTGACCTTACTTGCCTACAGTCTGTTTTCTCTGACATCTTATTGTCTTGAGAAACTTTGTTTCTTTGCTTTGTTGTCAAATGTATATGCGTTATCATTATGGAACGGGTTAATTAATTGCCGATTTTGTTATGTTTGAATTGATAGTATGGTTGACACTTTTCATATTATTATCACCAATGGCATCTTAGCTTTATTATGTGCTTGTAAACACAAGTCGATAGTCGATTCTGTGCTAACAAATAATTATTGCATTCCACGAGTTTCATTTCATTTTAATACTAATTTCACTTAATAAGCATAGAAATCATTGACACTGTTAATTTTACTTTCTTATTTCTGTTTTACACTTCTTCTTTTTGTTCTCTGCCCTTAGACAGGTTCGAATGTTTGACGTCTCCACTCTCCATTCTTCCCTTTTCTGTGCATTCTTTTTCAGCTTCTGATAACCGTCTTCCATCATCCAGTCCAACAGTCTTTGTCGTGGTCTTCCTCTCGTTCTTTTTCCCTCGAATTTCCCCTATGATTGTTCTTAGCATCGAGTCTCCTCTGAGTGTATGGCCTATCCATCTTCTTTGTCTTTCTCTAATTGTGTGTATCATCGATCTCTTTTCTCCCCCTCTTCTCAATACCTCCTCATTCTTTACATGAACCCTCAAGCTGATTCTTTCTATCTGTCTCCATAACCACATTTCGAATGCTTCTATTCTCTAGATGTCTTCCATCCTCATAGTCCTTGTCTCCGATCCATATAGCATCACACTTCACACTAAGGTTTTTACCCTTCACTTTTTCAGTTCTTTATTGATTCCACCTCTCAGTAGCTCTTTTCTCTTTTCAAATGCATCTTTTCCTAGTACAATCCTCCGTTGTATTTCTCTGTGACATCTCGCATCCTCCGTAATAGTACTGCCGAGATAAGCGAATTCCTTGACTTGTTCCAGTTCTTCTCCATCAATGTATATTTTAATTATTTTCTGCTCTCATAGTTCGATGCGTACGAGTACCTTAGATAAGGTACGCGTATAATACGTGAGTACCTTTCAAAGAATAAAATACGCGTACCATACGCGTATTTTATTTCTGAGTATTATTATATGTCAGTGTTTTGACGCTTCACCGATATTAAATTACTTACTTATTGGCACATGCCAACAAAGTGACGTCGCCATCGTTTTTCCGTTATCATAAAAGTTTTTTGTTTCATATTTAGCAATTTTAGCCTAAATCATTCATACTTTATAAGTTTGTGACTTGTGAACGGCCTGAGGTGATTTTTTGTGATTATAATATAGCATTTGAAGACTTTTACATGTGCCACGATTAAGTGTTGTATACCGTACCTTTCACACCTTTTACGTACCTTTCAATAAGGTACGTTAAAATACGTACGTTCCTTTCAAAGAATAAAATACGTACCATACGTACCCTCGAACTATGTCTGCTCTCCTTTGCTTATTCTCATAACCTTTGTTTTCTTTTTGTTGATTTTCATTCCATACTTTTTTGATGTTGTGTTCAGTCTGTCCATCATTGTTTGTAACCCTTCCTGACTTCCTGCCATCATTGCTTGATCGTCTGCGAATCTTAATGCCCTGATCCACATTCCTCCCATTTTATCCCTTCCTCCAGTTCCTCCAGTTCCTCCAATGCCTCTTTGATTATCTCCTCTATATAAATGTTAAACAGCAATGGTGACAGTGGGCATCCCTGTCTCACCCCCTTCCTACCTTCCCCTGTTGTTTTACACTTATATCTGAATTACTAGCTGTACCCGGCCACGCTTTGCTGTGGCAGAAAGACCACCCCTACCCATCCTCTTCGTCCCGCTTCCTCCGCTCCTTTCCTCCGTCACACCGTCCATTCCTGACATCGGATAGAGCCCAATAATGATGAAAGGCCGCTTTCGGAAATTAATAAGCGACTCGCTTATCACGTCACAGCACTTGACCTCATTCATGTTTGGCTGCTGTGTTTGGGAACAACGCCTTTATGAAAGCTGGCAGCCGTGGTGTTTTGTTGAATTTGCAAATGGCGGTCGAACGGATTGCAAAGTTCACTTTTTGTGGAAAAGGTTGCGTTTTTCGGGAAAAAAGCATAACAGAACATGGTTCTATTGGAATGGAAGGTGTTGTAAAATTTTCAAAACAATCGGTGCGTAACTTTCGGCGTGATCATGCGACGAACTATTGGAAAGTTTCATTTTTATTTATATAGATTGTGTGTACTGTATCTTTTATAATATTCCGCATTCGTTTCGTTATTAGTACTTCCTGCTTTTCTACTGTGTAAAGTTCCTCCTTCTGCATCTCAATTTCACAATCTTGACTTATGTCGGGGTTACTGAGGGTTGCGGAACCTGTTCCTTTCTGGTTTATCCATGTTTATGATCCACCTGATATGCTCACTTTGTGCTGTTGTGAATGTTTACACAGTGTATATTTTTGGTTCTGGGTTTATGGTTGATTTCTCATCATAAACTATCTATATAATTAAGAATGAAACTTTCCAATAGTTTGTTTAAGAGTGCTCTCGGAAACTTGCGGAAAGATTGTTTTGGAAATTTTGCAAAACCTTCCATTCCAATAGAACCGTGTTGTATTATGGTTTTTATTCCGAAAAAACGCAATCTTTTCAACAAAAAGAGAACTTTGAATTGCATTCGACCGCCATCTTGAAAATATACACATCCCAACGTCCATGAGAGTTGCCAGATTTCGGAAACGTTTTTGTTGCGATATCATGTTGTAAAGTCGCCCAAAAGTCTCAAGATGATCAGGGTTATCACATTTCGGAAACTCTTTGTCGCAAAATCACGTTTTAAAGTCGCCCAAAAGTCGCGATAGTGCATATGTCGCTGTTGGGAAGGAACGGTGTGAGAGAGGATAGAAGGAGAGAGCTGGACAAAGAGAGAGGGGAGGGACCGGAGCGAGGGATGTAGAAGGGAGGGATGCATTGAGACAGAGGGAGGGGGAGGGGAAGGACGGTTTTTTCCGCCACAGCAACTCGTGGCCGGGTGCAGCTAGTATTTGATATGTTTTGAATCTGCAACCATTGAATTCAACACCATTCAATTGAATTGTCTTGCTTTTGATTCAGATTGGTCGGATCAACACTCAATACAGCGGAGAGACTCAGAGTTCTTTTACCAACGCCGCCATATCCACCGCAACAAGATTTCCACGATTTATTGCCCTACGGTCTTTCCAATCAGAACCTGTCTCAGCTCTTCAGGATTCTCAAATCCCACATTGACGATGCTCTAACGTCCAAAATATCATGCCCCCTTCAACAAAGTCGTCGTTGCAGCAGTTATACATGTCTCTGGTTACCGGACTCGGACTTCTGCGGGATAAGCCATATATCTGGAGAACACTTCTGATTGATGCAACACATCACTTGTGAATAAAACTGATGCCCTGAACTTAGCTTTATTTTAGCACTTATACCAGTTGACTTGGCAATCGGGTGGCATTGACTTTCTTTTCAAACTGTTTTAAATAGGTTTTTAATATGATGTATCCATTATTTTTGGAGTACAAAGACTTTTTAATTAAAAGATTGGAAATTTATTCATGAAGTTCATGAACTCAGCAGCTGTGTTATCACCCCCAGAAATGTTGATAGAAGTTCTCTTATGAGGCTATTAGCATTTAGTGATATATGGTCGTCTTTGCATTTGCTTCTGTCCTTTTATTTGGCAGTGAAAAGTCATGCCTATCTTAATTCGTCTTGGAAATAAATACATATATATATATCCAAGTTATGCATGTAGCTTTAACATAGTGAAAATTTTGATGGATTTTGAATGACTGTTCTATCTTGTTTAGATATTGATTGAAGTGGATATATATGTTCATTTAATTAATGATTATTAAATTTGTTAATTGATAATTAATTACTGTTTAGCAATGACAGTATATTGAAATTGGGTGATATTACAAAATAACAAATTGGACTGCTCATGTAGAGCTATAATTATGGATTTCTTCCTTCACAGTTTGATGGAAATTTCTGGAAGGGCTGGCCATTATTCCAGAAAATATTATAAATGTCAAATTCCTGCAGCATGGACCAGGACATAGTGGTTTTCAAATAAGTGCTCTGGTCCATCACTTTGGAGTTCTTCCTCCTGTTCTAAAAATATGTTGCGCATAGTTCGTTTTGAAACAGAATTGAGACATAAATAGTTTGGAACTAAAATTGATTGATTGTTGTGATTTTAGGATTATATAAGTTTCAGTTATGGGTGCTATGATTTGCTTGGAGTTTTGAATTTATTTATCCTGCAATTTTCTGCTGTTGCTATAGTTGATTGGCTACTTTGTAGTCTAGATAATGTTATTTTTTAGATGCATCCTTAATCACATTGACAATGACTAATTGTTTAGCTGCGCGAATGAAAAAAGTGAACTTTGAACTTGCTGTTTCTCGGTTTGCCTCTGTGATTTCTGTTGTTGATGCGCAAATAAACGGTTGATTTATTGACTGATTATATTTTGGCGTATGTTGAATTATATACATATATTAATTTCATAAATCTGTATAGCGTCCCTGAGGATCCTTAAACCTTTTGTGGAACATTATATAAATCCTCGAGGTATTTATGTTGTGTTTTATATTTTATTAATGTGTTCCTAAAGATTTTTAAATTATTAGACTTTATATGTAATATATATTTAATCTTATTTGTTTGTATGTGTATATATATCTATATATGTGTGTTTTGTATGTACATGGTTTTATGTGCATATAATATCTTTGTATAAGTATAGTATTACTCATGATGTTTAGTTATATGTGCTATTGCTTTATTTCTGTAATAAAATTATGCCTATTTCAGCATGTATACATAATTAATACTAACGTGCTTACTACGTTAAAAACTAACATATTGAACTACGTTAAATGAAGGACCGACAGCTTACTTACTACGTTAAAAACTAACATAGTGAACTACGTTATATAAAGGACCCAGAGCGTACTTCACTACGTTAAAAACTAACATAGTGGACTACGTTATATAAAGGATCGGCAGCGTACTTCACTACGTTAAAAACTAACATAGTGAACTACGTTCTATAAAGGATTGACAACGTACTTCACTACGTTAAAAACTAACATAGTGGACTACGTTATATAAAGGATCGACAGCGTACTTCACTACGTTAAAAACTAACATAGTGAACTACGTTATATGAAGGATCGAGAGCGTACTTCACTACGTTAAAAACTAACATAGCTGAACTACGTTAGAAAATCACTACGTTAATCTAACGTATACTTACTCAGTGCATATAGAACGTAGTACTACGTTACTTAGTACGTTGCAGGTAACGTAGTAATATTTAGAGTGTACATACATACATACATACATACATACATACACACATTTATACAAGCATACACACTTGCCAACGTAGATGCTTTCGGCGTGTCAGGTATTATACACATTCTTTGTCACCTTAATTTCTGCAGACTAGCAATCACCGAAAAATTCGATTTCCCTATACGTGTGTCGCCGCTTGTTTAAATAGACTTGCGCAAACTGATCGAGAAAAAAGATGTGAACAAAGGAAGTCAATCGACGATTTTGTCGGATTCTGCAGGATTGACGATCGACTTCTGTCTTTATTTTCACCTAATTTCACAAAATAATCATCGGTTCAGAATATTAATCGCACCAGGTATAATTAAGTCTTTGACTGCAGAGATAAACATTTGATTACACGCAGGTATACTATAGGCCTATACACGCTCCCGGAAACCGCGCGAGCAAATATCATTTACGGTCTCTATCCAATATTTCGCTGCCGTGCATTGGACTCTAACAACTATTTCATAGACAATAATGATCAATTATAGACTATTTCCGGATTCAGGGACTCATAGGCGGTATACGGGAGATTTCAGCAGTGGGGGGGGGGGGGGGCAAAAATTGAACTTCTGTCCGAAAAATATATCTGGCAAAAAATTTAACGACCTTTTTTTAGTCGTTCGGGACTGTGTTTGTCTGAAAAACCAAACTTGCTCGAAAATTGGGGGGGGAAGACATTTGCCTCCTCTGGACCCCAGCCTCGTACGCCCATGCATGGACTATAATTGGACTCTATATAACAATTTGAAGAAAAATTTTTAAAAACATTACAAAAGGGCAAAAAAATTGTATTTGCTTCAAGCACAACTGTTTAAAAGTTTTTTCTTTTTGCATTTTTCATGTCGTTTATTATTTTGTATGTAATTTTATTTAGTTAGTTACTGTCTGCTATATTATTTTCATTAATTTTATTTTGTCTTAAATCCTTCACGATTTCACGATATCCTCGATCTAAATTTGAAAAGATTTCAGTGTATACAGGCCTATATATGCCACACGCTAATTTTTCTCTATTTCTTAATAAACTGAGTTTATAAGTAAATAATAACTGTTGTAGATTGATGTCATTTTTAATGTAATTAAATTTGATGAAGTTGTTTTATTTGCTATTTTCCAATCAATCTAAAATTGCATAAACAAGGTTTTAAAGTTGAAAATGCAGCATATAAGATGTAACAAATTCAAATTATTTTCCGTTTCCGATTCTTGTTGTTCGTCCGCTAGCTGGTTCTTTTATTAAAAAATAGGTTTTTTTACTCCGTTTCCAAATAATTGTTTGCAAGCGATCTGGTCTTTGTCTCTCTGTTTGTGTGTCTGTGTGTCTGTGTCTGCCTGTCTGTCTGTCTGTCTATATGCCTCTTCAGGTCTGCATGTTCAATAATATAATTATATTCTATTCTATTACACTTTACTCCATAAAATATATAATAATGTAAGTCTGAGTGCACCATTATTCGTGTTATATTATACTCTGTGCAAGAAAGTTCTAGTTTATATATCCCATTCTATTCTATTCTATGTTCCGTTCCACTGCGTGTGCTATTTTATATACATTCCGTCCGTCCGTCCGTCCGTTTCTCCCTCGCAAACACCGCGCGATCTTCGTCTTCCGATTTTTCCATTATGATCGTTGAGCAAACGAAGATGATTTTATTTCCCGCCACTGGCGCAGTCACAGCCGCATCAACCGTTGCAGCAGCAGCAGCAGCGCCTCCTACCGTCCCTTCTCGTCGACGCTCTGCAGCAGTCATCTAATGCGCTCATCATAAAGCGATCGCTGCGATATTGCAGCGGAAAATTAAACCCGAGACACACTTTCGCTCACTTCCGGTCAATATGCATGCTGCCGCGGCCGAGTTTCACGATCGAAGAGCGCATGCGCGGTAGATCGGACACCAGAGAGCGCGGCTGCGTCGTCGTTGACCGCCGCTCTTCTTCCAGTAGGGGGCGCCAGTCATTCCTGTGCAGGTCTTAGCTAAACCTAATTAATGCCACTGAATGCAGTGTTTATTCAGCACTGTTTGCTGACGTCTCTTTTGATAATTTCATCCGACGAACTGACTCCGCGATCAAACATATAACACCGTCCTACGTCCAACCAAAAACCGATCTGGCTTTTGCGGAGCTGTTCCTTCCTCCTGTGTGTGTGTGTGTGTGTGTGTGTGTGTGCGTGTGTGTGTGTGTGTGTGTGTGTGTGTGTGTGTGTGGGTGTCCGTGTGTGTGTGTGTGTGTGTGTGTGTGTGTGTGTGTGTGTGCCCGCTGCTTCCGTCGTAATTGCGAAGTTATTCATGATCGGTTGGAAAAGGCTTTTTTCTGATCGGCACTTAGAACACTTTTAACAAATAATTGTCGTCGTCGGCGGCAGCAGTGACGGTGGATTCGATCTCGCTTGAATCCGCGGCGTGCTTACCCGTCGCGAAATTGGAACTTCTAATTGAATAATCTAATAGCCATCGCCAAACATCGGAGGATTGCCCGTCTTTCTTTCTCTCCTGCTGCATGCACCGGGGAGGACAGAGGAGAGGAGTGGCAGCGGGCAGTTATTTTTCCGGTGAAAAGGAAATCCTTTCTCGCATCATTGCCGACTGGCTGACTGGAGCCGCCGGTTGAGCGAGAAATTGGGAAAACATCGGCATTGTCTGGCGCGCCGTGGACAGACCATGGAGTGACCATGGATTGACCAAGTCACCCTTCAACCGCGTCTTCCGACCACGTACGACTGAATCGCCGTCTTTGGCTGTAATCGGATACACACACGTCACTCGTGTGTGTATTTTTAAAATAATATTTTATGTCTGCATGCATGCTCGATTTTATGGATTTCTAAATTACATAAGCGCCTGATGTAACTATTTGTTATCATCGGTGCGTGAGGAGTGAGTGTGATTTGAGGCTCAGACTTTATATATAATTTTATATATGTTATATATAATATACATGTATATATAATATATATACCTTTGAGGCTCTGACACTGAAGATATAATTTCGAATGGGTAAATGGATGGATGAATAGATGCATGGATTGATTGATGGATGGATGGAAGATGGATTGATTGATGGATGGATGAATGGATTGATGGATGAATAGATGAATAGATGCATGGATTGATTGATGGATGGATGGAAGATGGATTGATTGATGGATGGATGAATGGATTGATGGATGAATTGATGGATGGATGAATGGATGAATGGATGGATGGGCAGGTTGACAGAGGGAGTGAGGAAAGGTGAATATTTAGACGGGTCGATAGTTATGTCATAATGCTGAATTATGCAATTTCCACAAAATTATACCGTAACACAGCACATGTATGCCGTGCAATATAGAGCTATATAAGAGTACACACTAATAGATGAGTATAGATATTGGCATAATGTAGGAATATAGCCTATAGTCTGATAAAAGAATGAACGAGTGGACGAACAAATGAATGAATGAACGAATGAATGAACGAAAGAATAAATAAATGAACGAGTCTGTTAATTAACCAATTAGGCCTAATTAACTAACGAACGAGCAAATTAATTAGTAAATGGATGAATGAATGAAATATTGAATTTTTAATGAAAAATTAATGAACGAACGAATGAATGAATGAATGAATGAATGAACGAACGTGCAAGTGATTGAATAAAATGATTCGCACAAATCGCGCAAATCTTTCTCTTTCACATGCAAAATCTTCGCATATAATATTTCCTTCTTTGTCGTCGTAATATAAACCAAGATATCGTCATTAAGCTTATACTAGCCTATATACTATCAGCGCCGCAAAATCCGTTCTTTTCCCATTGCCCTGCAGTACAATATCCTATATCCGTGGAGTGAGTCCCTATCCTACAGCTCCGTCACAATCACCGTCTAAACACCATCCACACATTTCTCTCTAATCGCTGCTTACGTTCATACGATCGTTTCAGCCGCAAAGCTCGGAGACCAAAAAATCCAAAATCCCACACATCTCCGATCTGCTCACGCACGCTCTTTGTCCGACTGTCAGCGGAAATTCCTCCAATATCGCCCGTTCTTATAAGCTATAGCCACCGGAAGCCGGCTGTGGTCGGCGCCGCCGGTATATAGACTGCAGCTCCGGGTTCAAATCCGCTCGAAACCTGCTTTCTGCCAGATTTCAAAAGCGCCTTATAACTCCGCGCCTCCACCGTCGCCGCCGCCGCAGACGGCTAATCTGTATTCCGACGCACCAGTTACGTATATACGTGACGTCAGCCAGCGCTGGCAGCGTAAGCAGCAGCAGCAGCAGCAGCGAGATTTTCCGCTTGACCTCTTTAGCCGGGCGCGGTCAGCGCTGAGAGCAGCGCTGAGCTGAGCGATTAAGGATTGCCTTTGACGGGACCGGAAAGTTTGCTCGAGCGATATGAAAAAGCAGACTGCTGCAGCGCTGTTTGGCAGAATCTGTGAAGGGAGCTTGCTTAGTAGAAGCAGAGCGCTATCGCATACAACGTAGAGATAAGCCGTGTCTTCAGCGCTATATAATCGGTTTGTGCACACAAGCGCCGCCGTCTAGGGAACCAGTCTCGGAGGATGCATCGATTAAAGGCGCTAGAAAAAGAGACTGTCCCTGTCGGAAAGTGCGGGCGACAGAAGATAAGAGATTGGTGATAATCACCGTCGAACGCGGAAGGATATGGTCTGACCTCTGACCCTGGATTTACTTCAGAAAAGTATACTTAACACATGCATCGGTATACAGACTTTAATTCACAAATCCTCCTCATGCATGCGTTGTTGACTCTGTCTTCCTGTCTTTCTGTCTCTTTGTTTCTGTCTCTCTATGTCTGTTTCATGTCTCTGTCTTTCTGTCTCTCTGCATGACTGTCCGTCATTTTCTCTACCTTCCTCTCTGCCTATGTCTCTCTAACTCACTGTGTATCTGTCTCTGCCTCTTTGTCTCTGTCTCAGTGTCTCTCTCTGTCTCTCTCTGTCTCTGTCTCTGTTTCAGTTTATCACAAAGTTCTGTTTTCTAAAGGCGACATTACAATAAGTTATAACTGAACTGTTTTCAAGAGCTTTATTATTTTAAGTAAGTCTGTTCTACCATTAAATCATTGGACTGTTAGGTCCGTTTAAAATAGCCGATAGCCAAGTATATAGGCTAAAACAAATCATTGGCCATTGGCCAATCAATTTATAATTAGTCAATACACTGCAGTGCCTTATCAATGATGTTACTATAATCATTGTGAGCAATTTCTATTTAATTAAGACCTGTTATGCCGTTGGACCATTAGACTGTTCTATAATCAACCCAAATCGATACCTAAGTTCTCTGTAAAATTTACCTACTAAAATCATCTATTATGTTTTAATATATCTATTATATTTTTTAATTGGGCAATATCTGTACACAGACATTAATGTCCTGAACTGTAATCGAGGAATCGTGATTTTGTGTTCCAATTTCGGAACGTCTCTGAGAAGTTTATTTGTGAATGGCGCTATATAAACACGATTACCGTTACGAATAGCAATAACATGTGGCTGTGACAATAACCAATGACAATAGCAGTAACCAGTAATACTGACAATATAGCTAAAATGTTGCTGTCACCATTAGCTCGTGTTGTAGGCCTATAAAATATAGCAATACAACAACTGTTACAGGCGACAAGACTGATACAATCCGAGAAAGAGAAAGCTTACAACACTAGACAGAGCGAAAGTCTGGTGCGATCTCTTTAATCTATTGTCTTCTTTTTCT